>JAQZBX010009102.1:0-46745 GCA_029593785.1 Cabassous unicinctus
CTAAAAAAAAAAAAAAGATTATAGCTTTTGTTTTGTGTTGTAAATAATACTGCTAAACATACCCTCTGGGTACTACTGCCTTAAAATAAGGAACCTTAAAATAAGGCTCACTGAGTGAGCCCCAAGAAGCAGCCTCAAACCCTGACGGTGCAGCAGCCACAGGCTCAGCCAGGGAGGCCAGCGGCCTTCGATGGAGGAGAAGCCTGGCCAGCCGCAGCCTCAACACCCCCAGCCACCACGACAGCACCATCACCCGCGGCAGCAGCCGTGCCTCCACCGCCACCGCCACTGGCATCACCAGCAGCCTCACCAGTAACGCAGCAAGGCCCAGCCAAAGCCGTTGAAACATGAGCAGAGGCACACCCTCCAGCAGCAACAGAAAAAAATAAAACAAAACAACAATAACAAAACAGGCTATGGTGAGCTAAATGGTAATGCTGGAGAAAGAGATGATTTTAAAGAGCCTGGATGCCGATGAAGCTAACAACCGTTATTTCCAGGGTCCTCAATGGCAACCCGCCAACTGTAGCCACTAACCTGAAGCAGACCGGGAAGTCCGGCACCTTTGGGAAAGCAGGAATTAAAACCAAGAATTTCATTCAGAAAAAACAGTATGGACAAAAAGAATGGGTCGTCTTATGAGAATAGATCTGGAAAGAACCAATCTGTAGACAAGACAGATGCTGTGGCAAGTCCAAATGGCGTTGCAACAAATGATTCTGCTGGATTATTAATGTTTATATGGGCAAAGGGGCAGGTGATGATGGTAGTGGATCTGAGAATGGATATTCCCTCCTAAAAGAAAGGAAAGCTAGGTGCATTAGTGAAAACCTTAATTTAGTGCAGGACAAATAATGCAACAAGAGACCATGTCCCAACCTTAAAATAGGGGCTTGAAACTTTCAAGCCTGGCTGTAGTGAAAAAAAGGCAAATGGAGTCGATGGTTCCAAGCCCATTTGGAAGTATGAAACTGGGCTTGGAGAAATACACTGAGGAAAATTCACTGTAGGCAATGTGCTGCGGAATAGCTCTGATAATAAACCTGGTATGAGCAGCAAAAAATTTGATGATCAGCCCAAAGAAAGCATGCTTCAGCTGTAGCCTCCAAGGAGGACCCGTGGACCCTATTTAAACCACCCTCAGTTTTCCCAGTGGATAATAGCTGTGCTAAAATATGGTATGCAAGCAAAGTTAAGGTAAACCTCAACTAAATTGGACAGAATTCTTCTGTGTCTCTATCTTCAACTTCATCCTCTTCATCATCTACTGGGGAAATTCAGACCCAGTCTTCAAATCTGTTATCTCAGGTCTCTATGTCTGCACGGAATTCTGTTACTTCTGCCAATTCTTCTAAATACACGTGTTTCAGCAGCAACTGGTGCAAGTGGGTATTCTCCAAGGGACCAGCCACTGCTAGCCGCTGCTGCCGCTGCGCTAACACCCGTCTCTTCTGGGACTGACGCAGTTCTCCAGCACACAAATTAAGTCTAGCCTTTTTATCTGCCCTTCAGTTATGCAAACCGTGTTGTTGAGCACAACACAAGTGGATCTGCCCTCTCAGACAGATCAACAAAACTTGGGGGATATTTTCCAGAATCAGTGGAAATGAGCCCAGTGCTGGCCCTGAGACTGTTACTAGGAAGTCATCAGATCACAAAGTCATGGAAGTGACATTTCAAGGGGAATATCCTGCCACTTTGGTTTCGGAGGGTGCTGAAGTAATCCCCTCAGGAACTGAGCATCTTGTGTTTTCCAAGGCTCATGAGCTGGAAAAACGGACTAGGTCTCAAGTGCTGGGTAACATTCTAAAACCTGGGACTGCTAGTGAGAGCGGAGCCTGATCCTCGGACCCCAGCCGTATAGGAGACCGGCAAGAAGCAGACACCAGTAGTCAACGTGCTTTAGTTTCTCTCAAAAGACTACGAGATAGAAAACCAAAATCCTATGGACTTTCCTATGAACACTTTGTTAGGCTCTGCCAAAGAGCAGAAATACCAGAGAGGCTTAAAAAGGAATAATAGCTGGGATTCTTTTCACCTGAGGGCTGCTCTTGTATATCACACTGAAGAAATGAAGTCTATTTGGAGTTTGGAGGAGCAAGATCCCAAAAGGATAACCACTTAGAATGAAGCCATGGAGAGTCCAGATCAATGAAGGGTGGCAGGATCAGACTGCCTAGTCGAACCTTTCTACAGCATTAGCTACCATTCATAGGAGACACAAGGCTTTTATGCTCCTAGATCTTCAACTCAGCAAAGGAACCATTAGTAGAATCACAGGATAATATATACATACATACACACATATATACACACACACACACACACACACACATATATATATACACAAATATATATATGTATATAATAGCAAGTGAAAGTAGTTAAACTTCTTAGGAAATAAAAATTTATTTCAAGAGACTACACAAGGTTATTTAATCTCTGGTACTGAATAGTTTTTTGGTTTTTGTTTCCCCTTTTAGTTAGTTTTTTATTTTAAGAGTGAATGTATGTGATTAATGAATGCACACTTAACAAGTGTGGTTCTTAAAAGTTCCTGCTGTCATCAACTTGGGCAACAAATGACCCACTGAAAGGACAAATCCACTTGAAAGATCACTGTATCTTGTTCTGTGACTAAAGTGATACACTAATCATGGGGAACCCAGAATGATTCAACATTTTCCCCACTCCCTTGATCTTTTGGTTTTACTTTGAACCCTGCGAGAATGCTAAAAATGCCTTGAAGTTTGCAGGTGTGTATTTTTTTTTTAAGCAAATATGATTTACATGTCTTCCCAGGAGTTAAGCAGCCTCTCTGGGGTGCTGGGAAATACTTTCATTTTTTTGTGGGGTGGAGTTGGGGGAGGGTTTTGATGTTCTACAATTCTTGAAGAGTTGATGGTATGTAGTTCACTTGGCTTTGGTTACACATTGGACATTTGCAACTGAAGAATCAATTAATTTCATTTTTAAAAATGTTGCAGAATGAGCAACTGGCTTAGGTATTTAACATGAAAAAAATACTCCTGTTCTCATATTTTAATATAATTGTGTAACTGGGAGAAAAAATATATTCTGCTTTTCAATTAGGTGCTCCAGACTTGCTCTTTGTCACTAACACTAAATGTGCTGATATCCTTGTTTTTTCATCAAACATATAAATATAAACTTCTGTACCTTTCTGTAAATTTTCTCCCTTTTAATTTTTCAGAAATATCTAAAATGGGAAGAAAAAAAGCCCATGAAACCTAATTTTTTTCATGTTTTTAGCCAAGTAATGAAGTAATAGACCTTCCTTATAAAAGGTGTGTTTTCAGGCAAACTATATTTCTGAGATTATTAGCTTTGAATTAAATCTTAATAAATATATTTTATTACTAGAGCAAATGGGTTTTTAAAGGAAAATAATGTGAAATTCTGGAAATTTTTCTTTTAGGTAGAGAAGAGCATGAGCCCTATTACATTTCCATCGTGTTGAACTGCAGCTTGTGTATAGCATGCTAAAATAAAAATTTTGTGTGTGTGTGCAGAAAGTACGGGTCCACTTTAAGACTGGATGATGTTAGTAGCATAAAAACAATTTCCCTGGACTAACATAGCATCACATCACACACACACATAAATTATTACATTCACTTATATTAAATACAGGTTAAAAAACCAGGGCATTTATAGACAGGGGTGTAGTCTTCTAATAAAAATAGATTGGATCCCCTGGGGCTATTCTGGGGAGAAAGTAACTACTTTTGTTCTACCCCTTTGCTTAAGAAATGTTCAGTTTTGAGAGATCGTAGCATGCCTGGGTATTCTTGTTTTGTTGGTTGAGGCTTTTAACTAGTAGTTCATGAAAGAAGCTGTTGGACTCAGCATAGAATAATTAAAATTATCTTTTCAGCCTAGATTTCTTCTGTTCTGCTTAGATTTTAAAAGTATAAACATCGATTGCCAATTACACTTGATATAAGTGAAACTTGTTATATGTAATATATATACATAATAACTTATTCTTATTGTTATCAGTCCAGGTTATGAAACTTGTGGTAGGCCAGTTCCAGATAGTTTCATTTCACCTGTAAACTATATCACTTTTACTGCTTTTGTAATTTTCATGTGTACATTATGTTTACAGATATGCCCTGCATTTAGTATGCCTTGTTCCTAGTTTGATTTTTATAGAGCCTCCCACCTGCTTGCCAAATGCTAGGATACTTCAGGCCCATGTACAATTGAAAGCAGAGGCATCCTTGAGCTTTGAAACATTGAACAAACTGGAAAATGCAACATACCACATACTGAATTAAAAGAAGTCTCTGTTTTTGTGCTCTTTAAATAGAAATTTTCAGAAAGTGAAAAAAAAAAAAAGTCATCAGGTTGATTAAAGGGGAAAAAAACTCCATTCTGTTTTATAGGTTTTAAAGTTCTGCTGTGTGATCAATTGCCTTGTGTAACCACTTGTCACCTTAGGCTAAGGGCCAGATTTCCCCCACCCTCCACACACCTGTTTTTTGGTTTTATTTGTTTCTTTGTTTAAATGTCCATTTTGCTTCCTTGGAATTTTAAAGTTCTTCTAGCTCAAGACTCACAAGAAACTCTCTGGGGTTTGTGACATACAGAGGTTGAAAGAATATATATTTGAAAAGGAATAATTATTAAAAAAACAGCAAAAAAGTCATGAGGCTGAAACTTGATTGTTCACAACAATTACAAAATAGCTTGTTATGAATGCCACCCACATAAAAAATGGTTACACTTTTTTTCTTTCCCATAATAAAGCAAAATTCAAAGGTTATTTTAAGATCAGGAGAACCGTATTTTTCTAATGGCCTTAGAAGGTAAGAGTATTTTCAACTGTAAACAAATTTTGCCAAAATGACTATTGTTTTAGGCTCCATCAGTTTTATTGTTTCTTTTCCGTGTCCTTTGTCAAGAGTCTCCAATAAGTTGATTTTCATCAAAAGAGAGAGCATGACTTTTTATTTATTTTTAATTTGTGGTGGTTGCCTGGTGTGTCACATCTTTAAATTTTTTTCATCTCTTCACATCAGTTTTGGAATCTCGGTACTTCCTAACACTTACTCCCTTCATACCTGCTCAAGGAGAAACTCTGGGAGAGGCAGTACAGTGGAATGATTATGAGTATGGATTTTGTAACTTCTACTTCACCTCTTCTATTCATTAATTTAATGAACACGTATTTCCTGAGAACCTAAAATAAGCCAGGCACTGAATGTCTAGAGATAAATAAAAGTCAAAAATCCTCCTCAAATGGTACATATAAACTAATAGTAAATTAAGGTCTTAAATAATTAAGTAAATATTTATAATTGAAAAAGTGCTACAAATACAAACTGGAGGATGCTATAAGAATAGGACAGGTTTTAATCACTCTTTACTGGTTCTATAGTTTATACAATGGAGACATTGATAGCCATCTTTGCTGAGACAGGTGGCAATGTAGGCGAAGGCTTAGTATGGTGTTAAACATAACATATGCATCATTCTTAATCAATGATTATTGACTAAAAATAACTTCTCTTCTTTACCTAAAGGCTGGTACATGTTAATTTTACAAGTGGCTATTCATTGGCTATTGTTCAATTTAATCATAATCATGGTCCGTTGCAGGTTTTCAAACTCTCATTTACACATATTTCTTTCTCTGTGTATCTCTATTCCATTACCTTAAAGTTTTATTTTCCCTCCAACATCATCATTTCATAAAATATGACAATCAATAAATTAAGCTTCTTGGAAGTTCCTTTTGCAATTTCTAACATAATGGACTTTAAACACTAAGACTTTTATCACACATTCAAGACAATTGTTTTTATGGGAACTGTTTCCTGCAATATGTGTGTGATGGTGGCTTTTACTTATTGAGCATTTTTTCCACTCTTTCAGGCAGTCTTTCAGCATGGGATTTAACGAGCGCAGAGGAAGCTTCAGATCTGCTAGGATCAATGGACCTCTTTCCTAACGATCCATTGAAAATATATTCAAATTCCCATCCTTTGTTTCCACTTCATTTCTGTGGTATAAGTGATAATTTGTCACTTTATGAAAGCGATTCATGGCTTGATAATGAACACTTGACATGAATTTTGCCTCATACATGAGTGGAATAAGCTTAGAAAGCTCTCACTGTGCTACTCACTCAGTGAAGGCCAGCTTGTGGGATCTGAAGATCTGAAGAGAGGCCCGGGCCGGGCCAGGCTCTCCACTGAGTTAGGATGTGGGCAAGCTGCAGAAGGCTCACGTGGAGAATGGAAAGGAGAAGAGCACCTACCTCCTAGCATTGTTGAGATGAAGATGTCACCTAATATATGCTGTGGAAATAAACAAAGAACCCCCACGTAAGAATAAGGTTATATGAGCAAAGGCTGTATTCAAAACTTGGTATAGCAAGGCTGTTGGCCTTTGCTGCCTCAAAGACAGGTGGGAAAGCTTTATGAAAGAACACAGGGAAGACTCCAGGCATGCCCTGATTGGAGACTGCTGGCATGAGTAAGCTGGAGGTGGGCAAGCTAGAAGCAAGGCGTCTTATGTAATTGGTCAGGAGAGCAGTTTTGGCTTTCTTTGGTTGGTCCAAAGTTGTAAGTGGGAAAATTAGGGAAGCTGTCAATTATTGATCAAGTCCTAGTTATTTTGAGTCAATTTTTATAGAGATTGTGATTTCATTTCCTGGACTGGTTAGGGTAGCTTGCGGGCCAGAGTTCCTTTTTTGTATATAGTCTGGCCATTGTCCATTTGTATATTCAGAGCCTCAATGCAAAATACTTAACCTGAAGCCTGCCACATAGTAAATGCTCGCTACTTATTAGCTACTACTCTTCTGTAATTCACAAATATTTATTAAGCACCAATAAGAATTCACCAGGTTTAGCTCCTATTCCTGCCTTGGGTCCCTTGCCTTCTCCAGGTGGGCTTGTTTTCTTCTTTAAAATGAAATAAAATAAGACTCAGTCAATCTAAGGAAATGGTCAGACTTACTCTGAGAAGGTAATAATAATAATATTATTAATAATATTAATAATAATAATAATAGCTCTTATTCCTCTACAAAAATTCAAGCCTCTTCAATTCATTACTTCATCTTTCCTTCAAATTTGTACCAATCTCTCTCTCTCTCCTCACAATCAATCCTTTTTGTTTTTCCTTTTGTAGCTTTTGACTTTCTTTACCAGCAGTGAAGTGGAATGGAAAGAAAGCAGGCTTTGAAGGCTGGCAGACCTAGGAATGATAATAAAGTTTTTCCTTCATTAGTTGGGTGGCTTTAAGAAAGTCACAGCTTCTGACCCTTAACCATATCCTCTCTGAATTGGGGATAATACCTGCCAATTGGTTATGTTGAGTATTAGTAAAAATGGTAAGTGCTCAGTAAATATATTTTTATTAATTGACTATTTATTAATCATTATTAACTTCCTGCCTAAGCTATCCTATTGTCACTTAAATTGCATCTTGCCTTATCATTTTATTAGATGCTTTTACACATATGTGTATCGATTTAGAGTTTGATTTAAGTTTCTTGAAGGCAGAATCAATTAGGCTATGTGAATTCTTCTATCACAACTAGAATGATATGGCATAGATATGTAGTACAAATCAGGATGACAGGAGTAGCCTCCTATGAATTTAAAAATAAACTGATTACATCTTTCAAAACTGATTTTATTTTTTAAAGGAATGTAAAACATTCATTATACTATGAGATCTAGGCCTGAAAATGCAAACAGCCTATGAGGAAAAATACACTCCTTTAACTTAATTCTTACTGAAATATAAGTGAAGATGGAAAAAATGAGTGCAATGACGTCTCCCAAGCCCCATGCAAAGAAAGGCAGGCTGCTTTGAAGATCATGGGCAAGGTAGGCTGTGGAGCAATAAATCCTTGTTTACTAAAACTCATATTAATACCATTCATTTTATGTGCAATGAGTGCCAGGTAACTGCCAAACATCATGGAAACAGGGTTATATGAAGACGAGTGAGACAGGTATTGTCAGTGGAGACATGTAAGAAAAGAGCAGATGAACCACACAAAAATAATCTTGTAACGGAATAGTCACGCCGAGTCCTTATTGAACAAACTAGCTTTGAATCTTTTTAAGTGTAAGGCATTCTTCTGTTTGTCATGATAGCACAATGCCCTTTCCCTCAAGTTCAAGTCCTTCACCCATATTCTCTATTCTTTGTTTATTCCTTGTTACTTCTTTGCTTGAAACTCAGAAATAATGGGTAAAATCAAATAATTTTTATAAAGGGCTTGGGTCAAAATTTCAGATATCAAAATTTATCATTTAAACGTAAACTCGTGTTAGAGTAATATGAAGAAAATTTATCATAACTTTAAGTGGTGGTATTAAAATGTTTTCCTCCATATTATTATTTTGTATGAAGCAAAATATGTAGTCAGACCCTAGGTATGTTTTATGACTATTCCCAGCCTTAATAGCTGCCATTTATTGAGCAATTATTATATGCAGGGCCTGGGCTAAATGCTTGCTATATTTTGTCATATTTAAGCATCACTTCCACTCTATAAAGTAGATACTATCATCCCAATTTTACCAGTGAGGAGACTGAGGCACAGAAAGTCCAGTATTTCCCAAAGTCGTAAGGCTAGAAAATAGTTGAGCTGGCTTCCAATCTCAGACCATTTAAGCTCAGATATATCACATTCTCAAACCCATGCTCATAACTCTGCTGTTCAGTCTTATGAGGTGCTTACAAATTGTTCACTATGCTTGGTTTGTAAAATCAGTCTTTATAGATGATGAATATGCATTATAATTCACTTTCAGGTCTTCTGAAGGCAGTTTTTCTTCAAAGGGGAATATCCCCAAAGGGAAAAGAAAACTCCTTAAGTGTTCACAAAAGTATGATTTTGCGTTTGAGTTATATGTTACTGGTTAAAAGTAGGCCCATTACCGATTTTTAGTTGAGGACCAATTCTGATTTCGGAGCCCTCTTAGTATACTGGGTAATCCTTAGTTATCTTGATTTCTTTGAAATTACAGAAAAAGAGAAGGTCCTGGCTTTGGAGGAGGAATGCATAAGTTAATTTTAATGTATTTGATCCTCTTTCTTCTCATCCATACCCAAAGATTACTCTCATGATGCTTGTATGATTATCTACATGTAAAACTGAAACTTCTCAATTATGTAAGGGGGGGTTATATTTTTATACCAGATACCTTTTTAGCTTGCTATGTAACAAGTGTTCCTGGTTTATTTACAATTTGGGTGCAAGAATTTGTGTTTGAAATGTGTCTCTTTGAAAATGCTTTTCTGAAGTGAAACATTTTCATCCACTAAATGGAAAAATCATTACTCTAATATTTGTGCAAAAATCTCAGTCAACAGAATTTTTAAACTCCTAATTTGGTGCTGTTCTTATTGCATAATACATTCAGCAATGATTAAATTGTTTTCATTTCTTTGTGGCGATGGAGTAGAAAGATAATGCTATGGTACTATTAACATTTGAAGTCTAATTTATATACTTCTTTTTTAATGAACCAGCAAATTTTGGCACTAAAGCCACTAACCTGGACAGTAGAAGAGGGAAAAAGTCAAGTATCAGCAGTTAATCACCAAAGACGTGTGGGCATGGCTACCACAATGAAAGGCAGATTCAAAGCAGCCCTCAAAATAGTCTGAGTCACATAGAGATATAGCATTGGCTGATAGATCATGGGGTACCTATAAGTGAAATAGATGTGCAGTCTACTAAATTTCTTCAGAATCTGTGTAAACAGAAGAGTTCTAGATAAAGTGAACAAAATCCTAAGTCAAATTACAGATGCAGAGGATCGTGGCCCATTAATCAATTCCCAGACTTGAGACAGTTTACAGACCCAGAACCCCTTGAATGAAGAGGTCAGATCCCCTTGGGGAAGGATCCTGTTAAAAGGCCAAAAATTTATCCTGTTAATCTTCCTCCCACCTTTCCCCAAGGAGACCTCTGGCCTTTTACCAAAGTAAGTGTGCATTGGGAAAAAAGGAAATGATCAGACATTTCAGGGATTATTAAACACTGGCTCTGAAGTGACATTAATTCTAGGAGACCCAAAACATCACTGTGGTCCACCAGTCAGAGTAGGGGCTTATGGAGGTCAGGTGATTGATGGAGTTTTAGCTCATGTCTGTATCACAGTGGGTCCAGTGGGTCCCTGGACCCATTCTGTAGTTATTTCCCAAGTTCTAGAATGCATAATTGGAATAGACATACTTAGTAACTAGCAGAATCTCTACATTGGATCCCTGACTTGTGGAGTGAGGGCTATTATGGTTGGAAAGGCCAAGTAGAAGCCACTAGAACTGCCCCTACCTAGCAAAATAGTAAATCAAAAGCAATACCAGATTCCTGGAGGAATTGCAGAGATTAGTGCCACCATCAAGGATCTGAAGGATGCAGGGGTGGTGATTCCCACCACATCCCCATTCAACTCTCCTATTTGTACTTTGTAGAAAACAGGGATCTTGGAGGATGACAGTAGATTATTGTAAACTTAACCAGGTGGTGACTCCAATTGCAGCTGCTGTCCCTGATGTGGTATCATTACTTGAGCAAATCAACACATCCCCTGGTACCTGGTACGCAGCTGTTGACCTGGAAAATGCTTTTTTCTCAATTGCCATCAGTAAGGACCGCCAGAAACAGTTTGTTTTCAGCTGGCAAGGCCAGGAGTATACCTTCACTGTCCTGCCTCAGGGGTATATCAACTCTTCAACCCTGTGTCATAATATTGTCTGCAGGGACCTTGATTGTCTTTCCTTCCCACAAAACATCACACTGGTCCATTATATTGATAACATCATGTTGATAAGCCCTAGTGAGCAAGAAGTAGCAAAGACTCTAGACTTACTGGTAAGGCATTTGTGTGAGAGAGGATGGGAGATAAATCCAACAAAAATATAGAGGATTTCCACCTCAGTGAAATTTCTAGGTGTCCAATGGGGTGGGGCATGTCAAGATATCCCTTCTAAAGTGAAGGATAAGCTGTTGCCTCTGGCCCCTCCTATGACCAAAAAAGAAGCACAATGCTTAGTTGGCCTCTTTGGATTTTGGAGACAACACATTACTCATTTGGGTGTGCTGCTCTGGCCCATTTACCGAGTGACCAGAAAAGCTGCTAGTTTTGATTGTGGACCAGAACAAGAGGAGGCTCTGTGACAGGTCCAGGCTGCTGTGCAAGCTGCACTACCACTTGGGCCATATGATCCAGCAGATCCAATGGATTTGATATCCACATGGGTTTGAACCCCACTTCTGGTACCAAGCTGTATTAGTCAGAGTTCTCTAGGGAAACAGAATCAATAGGAGACATCTGTCAATAGTATGAGATTTTATGAGATTCTCACATGACCATGGAGATGCACAAGTCCAGGTTCTGCAGGCAGGTTGCAAACCAGGGCCTCCGATGGAAGTCCGATGAAGGTCCTTGATGAGTTTCTGGGAGACGCTGGCTGTCCAAAGACGAGCTGGGAAATTCTCTCTGAATACTGAAATCATTTCCCCTTATAAGGCATTCAACGGAATGGATAAGGTGTCACTCATTGCTGATGGCAGCCTTCCTGGCAGATGTAGATGTAATCAGCTATCCATGCAGTAAACTCACTGGTAACTAAAGTCCATAAATGTCCTTGTATTACAATTAGCCCAGGGCTTGCTTGACCAAACAACTGGGCACAATGACCTGGCCAAGTTGACACATTACCCTAACCATCACACTTACTCTGCTACATTTCTCATCATACACAACTGCTTCCCCACTTCAAAAGCAAAAGGAAGAAAATGCTTGGTGTCCATGTCCCATTCACTGGATTATGAATATAGCGTGATCAGCGCTGTTGCCCACATAGGTAGTAAAGCACTGTAGTTTGGGCATCATCTTATCCAAAGCTTTTTCAGTTTTTTTTTTTTTTGTTACCTAGTCAGAAAATTTATTTCACATTACAAACCACTACACACACACACACACACACACACACACACACACACACATACTAACTGAATTAAGAGGTTTCAAAAATAATCTTTTACCCTTATATATGTGATGAGGTCTGATAGGTTCTCCTCTATTCTAATCTATTCTTTTTTGTTATTTTTATTTGAAATATAATCTTGACCCATTAAGTTGATTTCACCACCCATTAATGGATCATGGCATGGAGTTTAAAAAATCACCTTATGTAACAGTGAATATTTGTAGGAGGTTAATAAACAGAATGACATGGTCACATAAGTTTGAACAACTCTTTAGGATGGAAAAACTAAGGGAGGCAGTTCTCCAAATGAGAGATGATGAGGCCCTGAACCAAGATGTAATAATATAAATAATAATGATAGTCAACATTAACTGAACATTTCTTTGTGACATGCACTGAGTGTATTTGATCCTTTAAGCCCTTGTCAACCGTGTACATGTAATATGTATTACTTATTATCCCCATTTTATATATGCAAGAGCTGTGGCTTTGAAAAAACATTTTCCAAATTTACATACTTTGTTACCAGTAAAGCCAGAATTTGAACCTAGAGTTACATGTCTAGTGTCCAAGCTGTCATCCATTATGTTTCTACCCACATTCCTGCAAAATATTGTTTCTTTCATTGCAAAAGGATCAGTACATTTTGTTATGAATCAATAACATGCATTCAAGAAATGTCTACAGTCTTTCAGATTTCTCAAGAGAGAGTCATGGAATTATCTTGGCAATGTAGATGCTTTCTAATATAGAGTTGTGAATTACTCAAGTTGTCAATTCCCTTGATATTCACAAAAGAAACCTCCTGCAGGTTTTTTATGATGCTATTTCTCTACCAAGGTGCTTGTTTTCATTTTGTTTATAAGTGTAATGGTGTTTCACTTAGACATTTGAAAAACAGATATTATTTTCTCTGCAGGTCTATACTTAATGTCATCATGCAGGGCGGCAGAGTGAAATGCAGAAGATAAAATAAATTGAACATGCACTGCAAGTTTATAAATTTAGCTGAAGTTGAATGTCAACTCTTGTGGATAAACTGTCACCACATTCATTGAACTGGTTCATTTGTTCTGTGAATGGGCTGACACAGCTTTATAAAAGCATGAATGTTTACAACCCTGCTTTTTCTCTCCCATTCTTCACTGTGAGGCTCAGGAAGGGACATCCAATTTCTGTGTCATACTTTGATAGCACCTTCTGACAGGGTTTAAAGTACTTGTTAATACAGTGGCCTAGTTGATTTTCTGAAGGAAAGGGAAGATAGGCTGAGTTTTAACCATCTTTAAAGTTATAGTGTACTTTAGATTTGTTCTTAGCATTGTAAAAGAGGAGTTTGGGGGATCACAGAGAATCATTACAATTATTCGTTTACTTTTCATGAAACATTTTATGTAACTGCATAAAGGTGTATGTCTATTCCATGCTACCCTGGGGTGTGTATTGTTTGATTCAACAATAGTTGCTAGTTTACCTTTTCAAAAAATACTTTCTAGTTAATATTCAACAATCCCACCAACACATAGCTTTTAATTTCTTAAGAGGTTTTTTTAATATCTTGAACAAAACTTTCTTACACAGAAAGACGATTCAGAACAAGATATTTCTAGAGTTGAATATAATTTCTGTCACCATTAACTGTGTAACCTTGGACGAGGTGTTTACTCTTTCTAAGCTCAAGTGTCTTGATGTACTACCTAGGGCAGTAATACTTGAGGGTGACATTTTAGATAGTAAATGAGATAAATAAGGACAAAAGGAGTCCCTGACTCAAGGTCATAGCTTAATAGATATCCATTCCTTTTCTTTTTTCCACACATGTGAACTTATATTATTCTGGTTATCTTGATAAAATTCAATGGTAAATAAATAATTTCCACTCTACCACACAAATAAAGATATTTTATTACAACACATATTTGGGCAGTTATTATTGCATTTGGCAATGAGGCATTTGGTTGTAGGTGGTGTCAGTTGATAGTTTATGTTACAAAACTTAATGGGTATCAACTTATCTAAGAGTTTCTCTATCAACAACTGCAGGTTTTACTGGATAGTGGTCAAGTTAGCTAAAAAATACTTTTCAAAAGTAATTTTCACTGTGCTGTATATTCTTGCTTTGCTACATGTGTCATGATAAAGAAACATTTAGTTAAATTAGGTTTTATCTCTATTCTGAAAGCAATTTATGGAGAATAGTACCTAGAATGTCATTGTATTCAACATGTGCTTTATTATTCATTGACTCTGAGGATATGGAAGGCTTTGATAGAATTTGCTCTCAATATAATACAAAGGATTTTGGCAATGAAAAACAAGGTGGTTGAGAGTAGTCAGTGGTGACTGCATCCAGAATTCTTAATAAGGGGTTATGATAAAAATAAGTCATTGGAAGAAAAAATACATTGATAAATATATGTTACTCAAAATAAAAATTAATAGGCTGTTTAACATTTTACAAATAAGGTAAAATAAATAAAATCAAATTTATTTGGCATGGCCTAAAGGAATCTGGAAGCAAGACATGCAGAAGATGTTAGTAATATTCTTAATATACTCTTTTGGGATGAAAGAGCTTAAATGTGTTAACTTTCTTCAGAAGTAGTTTTCTTTCTTTTGAACAAACCTGCAGCTTCATCTTATACTTGTGTAGTATTCAGATAGCACTGTGGCTTTAAGATTGTTTTCCTGATTTATCAAGGAATACCAGCAAGACCCCATGTTCTGGCTTAGTGCTGACATGACCTTGGATTATCATGTGCCTAGGGAAGCTATTATAAGCACCCAGAGAAAGCACTGGATTTTCATGCGTCTTGGGTTTCCACCTCATAATACATGAGTTATATGAAGGAGCCTTAAGTCAGTTGATCCCTTAGAATCTCAGATGTGGGACTGTTTAAGTTGGAGAAGAAAGAAACACTGAAAAATCTAGGTTACTAGGAGCAGAAAACAGAAACAGTTGTTGAGTGATAGTAGAATTTATTTATTGACTCTTTCAGCCATTCTGCAGATAATTGCTCATTACCTGCAACATGCAAAGCAGCAGTGTTCTAAAGTCAGTGAGCAGGGCAAGCATCCTTTGAGATGGTGTGACATTACAGAGGGATGGTCTGTTTCTGAATTAGTCCAACCTGGGATGTATCACCTTCAGACTAGTTAAGGATCACTGTTTATTTGGCTGAATATGAGGTGAAGTCATTAGCTTGCACTCAGGTACCAAAAATTAGTAAACATACACATGATTAAAGAGTAGAATTATACTCAGTGTAGGAAGACACTCACCTTCTGTGAAGAACTGGAAGCTGAGATGACAAAAGGTGAACAGCAGATTCACCTCCCTCTTTCATGCACAGCTTGGTCACTTACCTATTGAGTAGAACGGTGGGTTGAAGAATCTGCCATATTTAAATCATTTTCTTCTCGCTACCTCATTGTCTTTCTATTTCTCCCCCTCTCTCTTTCCTTGTCTTCTTCCTTAAGTCTTTCCATCCTGCCATCATAAATACATGGAAACAAGCAAATATTTGTTCATTTACTTACCTGATCATGTAGAGACAGTGGGATTTTTGTAAGGTAGATAGATATTGGGTGAAATCCTGGGGATTTCATGTTTAGCTATCATGACCTCTAAGAAACTACATATTAGCTACAGTGAACAAATAGCTGAACTTTTCTCACCTCTAAAATGTAGATAGCAATGTTAACTTGTATGTTTGCTGGAAGAATTCTGAAGAATATATGTAAACCTCTAGCTTAGTGCCTGGCATTGAGTGGTCACTATAAATGGTGGTATAGTGTACACAGTAGATGATGATCACTCCAGGCACAAGCAAAAGCGATTATACCAAGGAAAGAGTGATGCATTCATTAATAGAAGGCATCTTCTGAACAGAGCTTCCAGAGATGGAAAAGAGCTAAGTGGTCAAAGCAAGGAATTGCATCTGTGGCAGAGGAATCAGTGTGTGTCATGGCAGAATGTATTTATGGAATTGCCTGTCTAAAAGTAACAGGAGGGGAAGAAAGGATAGGTCATGAAAGATCTTATAATCCATACATTCTTTAGAAATTCT
Organism: Cabassous unicinctus; assembly: GCA_029593785.1. NCBI lineage: Eukaryota > Metazoa > Chordata > Mammalia > Cingulata > Chlamyphoridae > Cabassous > Cabassous unicinctus. The sequence goes on from JAQZBX010009102.1 coordinate 16,068, forward strand.
CAGATAAGAGAGAGAGCACTATTGCCATTCATGTTAGAGTCAAAGGCTTTTCAGACATAGCAAATTGCTTGCTGATGTTCCAGGTAGCATCCAGCATCACATATTCAAAAGACATCAAGTAAACCCCTTTGCAAAAGGGTAGCATTCATGTCAGTGCATAATCTGTGTTATGATTGGACAGATAAATTAGAGTCAATTTAAGGGTAGAGTATTAAATTAAAGAACACATAGGCAAAACTGCAGTGGGTATGCAGCTGATTACCTTTTTAATGAAGTTAACTGTGAAACTAATGTTTTAAGGGAAAATTGTGTGCAATAAATAATAAATTCTATTACTATTATTTAAAATCATTAAATGATAATGGAGCAATGGTAAAGTAAAAGTAAAATATCACAGTATTTTAATTAACCTAATTAAGTCTACAGTTGTTAAAACCTTAAGTGTTTCAATTGAGTATAATCTTTGAAGAAATTAGCATATTAATGTAAGATAATTATAATCTTGACACTTTAAATGTTATGAGTTCAGGGTTTAGAGATTAAAATGTATTATTTAAGTAATAATTCAATAAAATGAATAATAAAAATTAAATAAATAATGTGAAGTCTTCTAATCATTATAAAATTTTGATAAATTACAAATCAGAAACAACTCACCTCTGCAAAATATTCTAGAAACAGATTTGGGCAGAATTTTTAATACTTCTGAGTGCACTAAAGAACTTTAGGTCTTAGGCTTTCAGTCAGTGTGTGAGTCACATCTAACATGTCTACATTGAAACCAAACTTTCCAAAGATTTCAGATTGCTTTTCAGAAACAAGACATCTATATCCTACCATGATAGGCTAACTTCCATGAGAGACAAACTCAGATATCTCAGTGATTTAGCCAAAAAGAAGTTTATTTCTTGCTCATCTGTAGTCCAAAAAGAGTTCCCAGTTGAACAGTTTCAATTGGTAGTGACTCAGGGAACCAGTCTCCGTCCATCTCGTGGTTCCACCATCTTCAATAAGCCATTGGCACGTCCTTTGTGAGGGGCGCATCTCTATTAAAATATCACATGCAGGATATTTTTATGAGCTTGTTTTGAAAGTGGCATACATCAGATCCACTCATGTTCCCTTGGCTAGCATGTAGTCATATGGCCTCTCTAGAAGACTGTCAATGCCCTCGTAGTGTGCACAGAAGGAAGGAAAGACAGGAATGGTGAATAGCTTGCCAGTGCCAGCTGTGCATTTTGAGGACAGAAAGGAATCAAGTACACAGAGCCTGCCATGTACTTGGTGAAGCCCTGGGCAAATTCACTCAGATTACTTCATTGAATCTTTGCTACATGTTTGCAATGTAGGCAACAGCTCAGGAAACTGTTTTGCAGCATTTATTTCAGCCTTTAAAAACAAGAATCCAATTTGAAGTCCATCAGATCCTATTTTCTTGTTTTCTAGTAACAGCATTAGCTTTGCAGCTAAGTAGTCCCAATTGTAACCTCAGCTCTGCTGTTTACTAGCTGTGTGACACTGAGTATATTAATTATCCTACTCAAGCTTCAGTATTTTAATTGACAAACTCGGAATATTCATATGCATTTTCCAGTATTCTTGGCATGGACTAAGTGCTCAATAATTAGATGCTGGCATTTAATTATTTTTCTTTTGTGATAATAGAATTTTTGATACTTTTCATAGTATAAAAGTCATATGCACCTACTCCATAATTAGCTAATGAAAAATATTTGGCTTGTTATAAACCCATGGCATGAGAATTATAATACAAAATGTGCTTTAAATATATGACAATGAAGGATTGCACAGGACAATAAATTCAGAGGTTGTTTGAATTAGAGCATTGTGGAGATGACAAATAAATTGTATAAATAATGGAAAACTTAACTTACTCCTGAGTATCTACTGAGAAGTAAGCTACAGCATTAAAACAAACAAACAAAAACAACAAGGTTTGGGGCATTATTTTCTTTCAATAGCCAGATCACTCATTGGGTATAAGAAACTAGAGGGAGAAACCTTTTCCTTCTAAAGTTCTTAAAAATCTGGTCCCTAAGGTAGAAAGTATTGACTTTAATTCAAAAGGAAATAAATGTTTTTCACCCTTTCTCAAAATATCCAAATCATCTTTCACTCCTCTTTCAAGTGTTACATCCCCAGCCTCTCCTATAATTATTTTTACTCATTTCAAGTGACTCTTAGCTCAAGCTCGGCATATAAAACTTACTTCCCTGCAGTAGACCTGAGGGCAATACCAGCTCCTCTCCCACAGGTATCAGACTAAGTGGTGTACAAAACTTTTATGGATTGTGCAGTGTAAGGTTATTCTAGAAAATGCATAGACAAACTTTTAAAAATAATCATATTTCATCACACATTGTATCATTCTCTTCTTTCGTGAACATTATTGCTTAAGGCACCTCTATTAAAGAGTGAATTGATATAAAATAGATTGAAAGAAAGGTGTTTGGTTAATAAAAATTGAGATAATTCTCAGATTCTCAGAAATGGCAAAAATCAAAGGCAGAAATATTGGCAATACTAAAATAAGGCAAACATGGGAACACAGAGTAGATAGACTGGCTATAAAGCTTTATTCTGATGTAGAGTCACTTCTCTCTGATACACTCTCAAATCTAGTCTCATCTGCTGTTGGTCCAGGTTCATTTTATTTGGCTCCTCAAGTGCATATTCTATCTCAGGCTCCTGGTTTGAGTGTTCCCCTTCAGCTATGGAAAATAACCAATGTCCTTCAAATTCTGCTCTTTCTCTAGTTTTACAACTCCAATTAGGAATTCCTACAGAATTTTATTTTATTTATAATTTCATTTAAAATAAAGACATTAAATTAAAACATTAAGTTAAAGACAGTAAATTAAGAAACAGTCTCCTAGAAATATATGAGGACACTTCCTTCAGTGGCGAGAAAACACCTTGTTTTCTAATGTCCATGAAACATTGGCAAAACTGGCCACATATTAGAGCCACATGCAAAAAACCTCCATAGATTATTTTAAAATATAGACAAAATTATCTGATTTCTATACAATAAAGCTGAGAATTAAAAACAAAACTGCAGGCACAAAAGTACATAACCTGGAACTGTAAAAATCCTTTCTTAAAGATCAAAATGGAAATGAAAACAAAATTGTAAGTCTCTGGCAAATTATAAACACCAAATATAATTTTTCATCAAACATAAGATACTATCAGTTGGAAGATACATGGTTATCTTATGAGTGTTAGGAAGAAAAAAAAATTTTGACAGTAAACTATGACTCAAATCTTTCCTATGCCTTAGTATTTTTCCACACACTATCTTCCACTGTGTCATCCACTGCATTAGTCATGCAACCTTACTTAAGAGAGTATTTCGCCATTATCTCCAGAATTTTCTTCCAAGCCACTGATAACTGTTTTGGAAGTTCTGATGCATTTTTTATCATCTAGGAAAAGTGCCTGTATCAGATTTCTCCAGAGAAAGAACCAATAGGATACATATAGTGCAGGACAAACAATACACATAACTTAACTGTAGTAACGCCAGTAGGAGCATCCGCATTTCTGTGCAGGTTTGGGCAGTGGCAGCTGTCTTAGCACTGCAGACTGGCTGACAGCTCTTGGAAATTGATCAAAATGGCGCTTAATATCCTAATAGAGGCATGTGATTCACTTTTAGCTGAAGGTGCCCTTTGAGTCTTAGATGTGTTACAACTTCAGAGGTTTTAAAAACTTGAGTCTCAAAACCAATGAAATAGGGATTTAGATACCATGAAACACAGCTAAAGCCCTGCTCACAAAGTAATTCATAGGCTTACATATTTACAATAATAAAATGGAAAGAAATTAAATGAATTAAGCATCTAGGTTCAAAATGTTACAGAAGAAGCAATAAAATAAACCTTAGGGAAACAGGATGGAAATTATAAAGACAAAAACAAGAAATCAATGATTCAGGAACCTTAAATAAATTAGAATTGATATAAATCCAGAAGACAATATTTTAGGGAAAAATAAATAAATGTATCACTAAACTACCCCAGGCAGAACACTGGGAGGGAGGGGGAAGGCATGAAGACAGAAACCGGGAAATGATAAGGAAGAAATAGCCACTGATGAAGAAATGAAAAGAAACTCAGTTTCCCTCAGTTATAAAGTAGAGATAATAAGTCCATACTCTCTCCTGGGTCTTTGGTGGATGAGAGTTAATATATGAAAAGCTCCTAGTCCGGGGCCTGGCACCCAGGAGGTTTACAGTACACAACAATTACAGCTGTTACTGGTAATGCCAGTGTAGGGAATAGTATTGCTGCTACCGCTGCTGCTAGTACTACCACGTCAACAGCTTCCACCATTCCTACTATTATTGCCGCAACTAAACAGTGGTGATGATAACTTGTCCCAGGGGCTCTTGGAACATCTGAGATGGAAACTGACCCAGCTGGAGAACCCAGGGAAGGTTTACTGTTGAGGTGAGCATGAAGCTGCATCTTGAATGCAACTAGAAAAGAATGCGGAGAAAGACGTCATGAGAGAACAGAAGGCACAGGCACAGAAAGATGAGACACCACTCTGGATCCAGGGAGCCATGCAGTTTTCAGTGTAGCTGTAGCATAAAATATGCAGAGGGTGGGGCTTACAATATAAATGATGAGAAATTAAGGGGATGATGAAAACTGCATTAAGACATTAGCCTCATTTTGACCAAACCGCTTTTATTTTATTTTTTAAATTGGCTTATCTACATGGCATCATAGATACAATTTTAAATGATATGCCCTGGATTTTTGTTTTAAATTTCTCTTTTCCTGGAATTTTAATGCACTGAAGGATAAATGTAAGAGACCATTTTATATATACTTTAAACTCTCCAGGCTGAACAAACTGAGTTTTACTGATGCATCTAAAATAGGACAAAGATAAGTAGTAAATTTTGTCAAAATTAAAGATACAAACTGGTACTCTCACATCAGGAAGCCAAAACACATGCTTGACAGAATTTTTGACAAGTAGCAGGCTCTTTTAGAAATTGATAAAGATGCTTTAGTGGGAAATTATGTGCTTGTAAATAGCTTGTAAATATAAAGGGAAGAATCTTCTGTAATCAAGATATAAGTTATAGCAGTTGGCTGTAATAATTACTGGCTTAGGGAGTTCTGGGTTCAAATTCTGTTTCTATGCCATATTTTTTTTATATTTTTAGTATCTCTCTATATCTAAAGTATCCATAATATTTTAGGAAAGTTAGAGCTCTGTGGTGGTTTGAAACTGCATGTACTCCAGAAAAACATGTTCTTAAAGTTAATCCATTTCTGTGTAAACCCATTGTAAGTAGGACCTTTTCATGAGCTTACTTCAGTTAAGGTGTGTGTGGCCCAGCCCAATTAGGGTGAGTCTTCATCCTATTATGAGAGCCTTTTATAAGGGGAATGAATTCAGAGATGAAAGAGAGAAAGCCACAGGAAGAAAGAGACTGGATGTTGAAGGAACCCAAAAGAGAAGGGAGAAGCTAGGATGTACTGCCATATGCCTTGCCATGTGACAGAGGAGCCAAGGGTCCCTGGCAGCCAGCCCCAAAATGCTGACCTGAAGTCTACGGGAAGAAAGCATCTCCTTGATGATGCCTTGATTTGGACATTTCCCAGCCTCAAATCATGGGTGAATAAATTCCCATTGCTTAAGAAAACCCATTTCATGGTATTTGCTGGAGCAGCCTACAAAACTAAAACAGGTTCCAAGCCTCAGTTTCTGCATCATAAAGTAGTGCATCATACAAATCCTATAAGTTTGAAGTGATAAGTTGTTAATATAAGCAAAGTATTCGGCACAGCGCTGGATAGATGTTATCGTTATTATAATTGCTTGCATTTTTCTAATCACTTTGCATTTATGAGGCCACTTCCCCACTAAGCCTTAAACATTGCAGAGATCCAGAGACTCTGGATTTTCTTTCAGTGCTGTCACACCTCCTATGCCTCTGGGCTCCTTCCAACCCAAGGACTAAGTGGCCCTTCTGCAAACCAGATGGGTTTTATTTAACCCACCTGCTCTACTCTACTTTCCTCCTCTGACATTCTGTAGTGAAACGGATGGATTTGTGCATCTAGTGATCAGCTTGGCTTAACACGTGCATAATATCTTGGCAAGAAAATACCACTGCACCTGCTGCTTATTTATGTGGGGGTTTTGTCTATTGCACTTATGCGTGTAAGATAAAGAGGCAAACTCTTAAGACTTATGAAATAGAGAGACCACAGCCTATATGCTTGCATTTCTGTTGAGTTTAACTGTCCCTTCTTCTAAAGGACTATGATTGGGTTTGCATGTGTGTGTGGCTCATCAGTATTTTGCACATATGTTTGAACAGCTGGTCTGCTCTCCCCTCACATGTCTCTCTGCGAACCTCTTCATACCCGCTCCCTGCACTCTATCCCATTTATGGACATTATATTATCACCATTCTCATCACCATCATTCAGCCTGTCATCTCAGAGCACTGTGACAAATTCTAAAGAAAGTGAGAAGGTGGAGAAATAATGCTCAGAGGGGATTATAAATGAGCTGAGCTAAGAAACTGGAAAGATGGCTCAGGCTGCCAGGTGGAACTTGAATCTTGAAATGACCTTACTGACTGGAATATTTTGAAAGAAGCTATGAATCCAAATGGATTTTCTGAGATGTATTAGATTGTAATGCTTAAGAGAAAGAAATTTGGAGTCAGACTTGGGTTTGAGTCTAACTTCTGCCACTTTTCACTGAGATGACTGTGATCAAAAATTTATCATTTGTGACCTTGCATTTTTTCACCTATAATACCCTACTGAAATCAGTAGCAATGCTAAGTATAGAATCACATCGCATCAGTTTAAAGAAATACAGTTTGTCTTGGGGCAAATTCCCATCTGCTGTAGACTTCTTAAGCTCATAAAACCGTTTATCTGCTTCCAATACACAAAGAGACAAAGGATAAACATTTCCATTACAATAAGGAGAAACTGGGAAGGAAACATGAGTCATGGGTCCTCTACAGTTCAGTAGACCTGCAGGGCATCCTCTATTCGATTTCAAAGTCTGAGAGTCATTCTTAAGAGGATGGTTTCTTCTCCCTGGTGCTACATGGGTACTCATGCTTTCCACAGGCTTGCCCAATGGCCATTTTCTTGGTTCCACCCACATCAAGCATCTGGGTGTCGACCAAGCTCCAGACTTCACCATCCAAGAGCACTGGGGTGATTGCCACACCTTACCCAATCTTTGGGTTAGAGACTTAACCTCCCTAGTACAGTGAGGTGAAGGCAACATCCTCCCTAACCTTTGGCATACAGGCTTAACCCTCTCAGAGCAACAAGTTGACCACCTGGCCTTCCCTGATCCGTGGGAGGATTACTTTTTTCTGAGATGCAAGGATTGAGACTCAAAAAACTCTATTGCACAGACTCTTTGCCAGATGATTTATGATTAGGTTTTGCCAGGGAGAAATCCTTGCAGGAGACTGGAAGGCAGTAGTTTGGGAGAAGGGATCTTTTCTTGCTTCCAGCTTAGGTCTCCCTTTTTTCCATGAGGTGGGTACTTATGGCCCCAGCTTCCAGCTTCTGTTGAAAACACTTCCTGGCATGGTTACACTCCACCCAAGGCAGCAAGAGTACCAGCTAGCTCCACCACAGTCCCGTTCTGACCGAGCCATGTCCCTCTGTGTGGTCTGAACATTAGGCCATGTCCCCTTGGAGGCCCAACACTTTCAGGGCCACGTCTCTTCCCCAGAGGTTTGAGCACCAACTGCAGGCTGCCCCCTCCATTTAGATTCTCTCCTTTCTTTAAATGCTTTGTCTGTCAGCTCCAAGGGAAGGAAGATACTTCCTAAAGATGTAGGGCAATGCTGGGCAAGCTGGATTACGTCAGTTTCCCTATAGTCTTCTTTCAGTCTTCCAGTACCTGAGTAAACAATGCCCTGTATTAAATCCCTTCTGTTTGAAATATCAACCTCAGTTTCTGTTTTCTGACGGACCCTAATTGATAGAACATTTTTCAGGAATCTTCTCAGATGCATCCCCTGTCTGCCACCACAAAGTACTTTTTCTCTCTTCAACCCCTCAAGGTTTTTGTGCTTGATTTTACTTCATTTATGGAATTTGACCTCCTTTGCTTTTTAAAAAATTTTTTATCCTGGTTATTACATATATATAACTTAAAATTTCCCATTTTATCCACTTTCATATATACAATTAAATATTGTAAGTTACATTCATGATGTTGAACTACCATCACCACCATCCATTAACAGATTCCCATCACCTCTGTTTTAGTTTCCTAGCTGCTAAAACAAATGCCATACAATGGGTTAACTTAACAACACGGTTTCAAAAGCTAGAACTCTAGCTTTGATTCTATTGATACATAAGTCTGTCCTTGTGCCAGAACCATATTGTTTGATTGCTGTAGCTTTGTGGTAAGTTCTGAAATTGGGAAATGTGATTGCTCTAACTTTATTCATCTTTTTCAGGATAGTTTTGGCTATTTGGAGCCCCTTACCCTCCCATATGAATTCAGTGACTGGCTTTTCCATTTCTGCTATTGGAAATTTTGAATCTGTAATCATTTTGGGTATATTTGACATCTTAACAATATTTAGTCTTCCAATCCATGAAAATGGAATGTCCTTCCATTTATTTAGGTCTTCTTCAATTTCTTTCAGTAATGTTTTGTAGTTTTCTGTGTAAAAGTCATTTACATCCTATTCCTAGATAGTTGATTTTTTTAGTTGCTATTATAAATGGATTTTTTCCTGGACTTCCTCTTCAGATTGGTCATTTCTAGTGTATAGAAACACCACTAATTTTTGTGTGTTGCTCTTGTAACCCACCACTTTGCTGAATTTGTTTGTTAGCTCTAGTAACCTTGTTATGGATTTTTCAGGATTTTCCATATATAGGATCATGTCACCTGCAAATTTGAGGATGTTTTGCTTCTCGCTTTCCCCTCCTCTGTTATTTACAGAAGTCCTTTCTCAGTCTTTGAATATGTGTCCTAAGAACTTCATGAACCTTTAAATTCATAAATAATATGCTACCAATTTCTTAAACTTCTATTTTTTCTCTTCAGCTCCATCACTAGCCCTCATTGTTAAGAATTTTTAGAAAGGGGCTATTTCCTCATCTAAAGAAGAAAAGCCCCTCTCCATATTTTCTCAATTGCCATTATGTTGAGCTATTCAGCAATGGCTATTCTCATTCACTAGCCATGTTATTGAGAACATCAGTCTCTTAGTGCATGTGATTCAGATGTGTATCCTGACAAACTAGTATATTCCATTGAAGTTACTTCTAATATGCTGAAACCATTACTTTTAAATTCATGTAGGTCTACCATACTATAATATCATTTGAACTATCTCTTCTCCCCTACCAACTTACTTTTTAAAATATTGTTCTACCGCATCTCTCTTTCTCCAGGACAGTCATATTGGGGAATATTTGTTGAATTTAAGACTGCATAGTATGTGGCTGCCTACAATACATAATAATTATATTTGGTTGCACACATAAGATGATCCAAATAATATTAGAATATACAAATTAGTGTTATATTTTTATCATTTACAAATAGCTCAGCAGTAGGCATATCAAGCTGATATGGAGGACTTAACTGTCTTCTTTCTTTTTGCTCTACATTGAATAGTGTATATTCTTGAATTATGGCCTTTACATACCTGTGCCAAGAAGCACGAAAGAGGAAAAGGAGCAAAAGGGCTGCTTTTCCACATGTCAGCCTGCTTTAAGGAGTCTCCCCACATGCCTCACCCAGTGACTTCCATTTATATTTCAGTGGACTCTTAATTTCATGACAGAATGGAAAATAGAATTTTTTAAGAAAACTGATTCTCTGCTTTCCATTCCCTACCCTCCTTCTATTTTCTGATGACCTATATTCTAATCATTAACTCCATGAGTTTACACAATATATTTATTTCATAATAGCACAATCATACAGTATTTGTCCTTTTGTGTCTGGCTTGCTTCACTCAACATAATGTCCTCCAGGTTCATCAATGTTGCCACATGCTTTACGACTTCATTTCTTCTTATAGCTGCATAATATTCCATCATGTGTATGCACCACAATTTGTTTATCCATTCATCAGTTGATGGACAACTGCGTTGTTACCAACTTTTGGCAATTGTGAATAATGCCACTATAAACATTGGTACACAGATGTCTGCTCGTGTCTCTGCTCCCAATTATTCTGGGTACGTACCTAGTAATGGTGCTGCCAGACCACATGGCAAGTCTATATTCAACTTCCTTAGTAACTGCGAAGCAGTCCTGCACAGTGGCTGTAGCATTCTACATTCCCACCAACATTGAATAAGTATTCCTGTCTCTCCAAATCCTCTCCAACATTTACAGTTTTCTAACTTTTTAATAGCATCCAGTCTAATATGGTGAAATGATATCTCACTGTAGTTTTGATTTGCATTTCCCTAATTGCTAGTGATGTTGAACATTTTTTTCATGTGTTTCTTTGCCATTTGTATTTCTTCATTGGACAATTGTCTTTTCAAGTCTTTTGCCCATTTTTTAATCAGGAAGATTGTCTTTTTTGTTGAGTTGTATGATCTTTTTCTATATCATGGATATTAAACCCTTATCGGATATGTGATTGCCAAATATTTTCTCCCATTGAATCATCTCTCTTTTCACACCTTTGACAAAGTCCTTTGAGGTGCAAAAGTATTTAATTTTGAGGAGATCCTATTTGTCTATTTTTTCTTTTGTTGCTCATGATTTGGGTATAAGGTTTAAGAAACTACCGCCTATCACAAGATTTTGAAGATATTTTCCTCAATTTCTTCTAGAAGTTTTATGGTTTTCACTTTTATATTTAGGTCCTTGATCCATTCTGAGTTAATTTTTGTATAAGGTGTGAGATATGGGTCTTCTTTCTTTCTTTTGGATATGACTATCCAGTTCTCCTATCACCATTTGCTGAATAGACAGTTCTGGTCCAGCTGGGAGGAGGTCTTGGCCACCTTGTCAAAAATCACTTGACTGTACATGTAAGGGTCTATTTCTGAGTTCTCGATTCGGTTTCATTGGTCAATGTGTCTGTCTTTATTCCAGGACCATGCTGTTTTTATCGCTGTAGCTAAGTAATTTGCTATAAAGTCTGAAAGTGAGTGTTCTCCAACTTTGTTCTTCTTTTTTAAGATCATTTTAGCTATTCGGGCTTCCAAATAAATTTGATAATTGTTTTTTCCATTTCTCCAAAAAAGGCTCTTAGGATTTTTAATGGGATTATATTGAATCTGCATATAAGTTTGGAAAAAATTGACATCTTAGTGATATTCAGTCTTTCAATCCATGAACACAGAATGTCCTTCCATTTATTTAAGTCTTCTTCAGTTTCTTTCAGCAACATTTTGTAGTGTTCTGAGTATAGGTCCTTTATGTCCTTGCTTAAATTTATTCCTAAATATTTGATTGTTTTAATTGCTATTATAAATGGATTTTTTTTCTGATTTCCTCCTCAGATTGCACATCAGTAGTGTGTAGAAACACTATTGATTTTTGCATATTAATTATGCATCCTGCCACTTTGCTGAACTCGTCTATTAGTTCTAATAGCTTTGTTGTGGATTTTTCAGGAGATTCTGGATATAGGATCATATCATCAGCGAATAGTAAAAGTTTTACTTCTTTCTTTCCTATTTGGGTGCCTTTAATTTCTTTATCTAGCCTAATTGCTCTAGCTAGAGTCTCTAGCACAATATTGAAAAGCAACTGTGACAGTGGGCATCCTTGTCTTCTTCCTGATCTCAGAGGGAAAGCTTTCAGTCTTTCACCATTGAGTATAATGCTAGATGGGAATGGAAAGCTGAGAATTAATCTGTGCAGAATTGGTAAAAAGGTTGTTTGTAAATCTTTGTAAATGAATAGAAATGGTGAAAGCATTTCACGGTGTTTGTAACTAGCAGAGCTATTATATGGATATGACAGCGGTTGGAAGGGAAAGTCTAAAGTTATGTATATTACTAGAAGGAAAGCTAAAAACTGTAACATGGGACTGTATAAGATAGTAAAACCTCATGTAAAACACAAATATGGATGATATTGCATACATAAGACTGTTTTTACAAAATATAAATACAAATATACCTGAGAGAAAGAAAAAGAATAGCAGCTATATATGGCAAGGGAAGCACAGAGAGATTGAGAGGTGGTAAGTTTTGTTTGTTTGTTTTTGTTTATTATTATTATTCTTGAAAGTGCTCTAAGAATGATTGATGAATGCACAAATATATGATTACACCAAATACCATTGACTTTAAACTTTGGATGGATTTATGCTTTATTAATATGAATCAATAAAATTGATTTGTTTTAAAAAAATTGAGTTCCTTACTGGATTTAATAAAATTAAGGTTCTATTCTTCAAGTAGAAACAAGAATAGATGTTGGGTAGTCTATTATCTGTACATGACATGGTGATTGTAAGAGATAATATTTGTTAGCCATTATTGAGTTCTGTTACTTTGACTGTTAAAAGTTTCTGTAAGGAATGTCAGTTTCCTGTACTGATAGGCCCCATGGTATTAAAGAGGTTGTTGGTGAGCCTAACAGTTGGTTATTGGTTTGCACAAATCTGACAATATAGAGATATTTTGATGCAATAATTTTTGCAATTTGTCTCCATATCCTTTATCTCTGTGAAGCTTCATTTGTGGGTTACTATGAGTTGCAGTCAGAAAACCTGAATCTACGCCATCAACCACTGTCTCCCTGTCTCTTCTCCACAGTAATCAATTGTCCCTTCAGCAGACCTACATATCTTGTTCCTAATCTCAGAGAGTTCTGAAAATGGGGGATCTAGCTCTACTTATCCAAATCATTGGCTTATTTTTAGGATCAAAAAGAAAAGGATTCAAGATTATTTCAGGAGAATTAATATTATACAAACCTTGCTAAACATGAATTAAAACCAATATCCTTGGAAGAATATTTAAATGGAGAGTTTAGTAGTAAGAGCTATCACATATTTTATAGTAGAAGATTAATTGAACCCTAACACAACTTGGAACTAGACTAACTTGAGTTAAATCAACACAATTTGTTCTTAAGGAATTTATAACAGAAGGTCCAGTTCTTTTTACCAGTACTTATAGGACCAGGTGGCAGGGAATGGTAGGAAGAAAGCTAGTATAACTCAAAATAATTATTCTTCCTCTTTATATTTCTTGGCTCCATCCTTCATTACGTCATATTTGCCTATTTTCTAAGATTAGTAATGTTAACATTTTCCCCTTTCTCTTGCTTCATATCCATTCACTAACCCACATTGATTCTACCTCCAAATATCTCTCAGTATTTTCTATTCCTTTCTACCACCACTTCTTGGCTCAATCCATCCATTATCTTTTGTCTAGAGACTATGAGAATGGTGTCCTATCAAGTCACCTCCAGTCTCTCCCCAGACAAGCCCATTCTTCACACTGACACCAACATTAATTAAACTTAACATTAACTTAAAAACAAACTTGGGTTCTTACTGGGCTCCTTATTAGGACCTAATAGGTGTTTCATAATCCAGATTCCAGCTATACTTACCATCACATTTCTTTACCCTTCCCTGTATGGAACTGCTACTCCATCAATTTTTAGTGTTTTATAGTTCCCTACAATTCTTTGCTTTCTCACTTTTCTTTGCTCATCAGACACTGTTTTCTCTACCTTGAACGTCATTCCCCCTTTGCCCCACCTGGTAGAGCAATTCTACATGGAAATCCAGATTTACATCAATTGTCACTCTTCTTTAAAGTTTTCCTTGATTTGCACAGGCAGCATTAATCCTGAGTTTCCCCCATGTTCTTGTCCTACTTTATATTTCAAAAATCTATTTAGAGTTCTGTCTACTCCTCAGTGTACTTTGAGCTTCTTAAGGGAAGGGATTTTTTTTCTTACTAATATTTATAGGTCTTTTCTTCTCTCTAGCATCCAATGCAGTGTCTGGCACATAAGTTAATCTATAAGTGATTATTGAATAGCTGTAAAACCATAAGGAATATACAGATACATTGCTTTGAGTTTGTGTCATAAGGAGATGATACTGACATAAATGTAAAATGTAATAAAAATGGTTTCCATTTTGGAGTATTATATGTCAGGTTCTAGGCAAAGCAGTTCACATATTCATTTTGATGAAAGCTTCAAACCACTCTATGATATTTTAAATTTTATTTTGTAGATGAAGCTCAGAGAAGTTATGCACCTTGCTTCTGGTCATACAATTAGTCAATGGAATTAAAGCTTTCTTTCATATTTGTCTGAATTAAAACTTTTGGTCTTAACTAATACACTCTGTCCCCTCACTCATAAAACCATGGGCAGGTGTGAGAATAAGCAGAAGGATAAGTGTAAGAAGAGCAAATGGAGGGCTCTCAAAATACCTATGATCCTGGGGACACATGAAAGGGAGTCACAAGCTATACCTCCCCCAAGGCTGTGAGTGCTTTCCCCCTAAGTTAAATGTGTAACTCCTTTGAGGAGTAGGAGAGAAGTGGGTTGGGCAGATGCACCTAAGTGCTCAATTCTGAACCTTGATTGTTGATTAAATCCACTGTAGAAGGGCCACTCTGCTCTACTTGTAATTTCCCATTTGGGAACAATCACTCCATATTTGTACTCATCATGAAGCCATAGATATAAAACATTGCTATAAAGATGTTTTAATTTATTAAAATGACATGAATCACTAGATATCCTATGAAAGAGCATAATGGGACAGGATGTGGTGGAGAGCCATGGTTTTGGAGTCAGGTAGTTTTTGGTGTAATTTTTGTTTCTAATCCATAAATGGATATACTAAAAAATAATAATACTTATATCACAAAATTGAGATAATAGACTGAAAAACACTTAATGTCTTAGATATATTAATTGCTCAGTAAATAATACCTGAATATTATTTGCCTTTTCCTCCTATTTTCCTTCTTCTCCTTCTTTTAAAAGCTTTAAGTGATCCAGTTGACAAAAGAATTGAAATGAATGTTGTGTGCTCAAAACAGGTGATAGATAATCCTATTACATCAAACCCATTATTTCCTGCACCACCTGTCACATTTTTTTCTCATCTAAGATCCAGTTCCTAATATCTTCCAAGACCCAGTTAAATAATGTCATGTCCACATTCTCTTCTTATCTCTTTCTACTAGTCAAAATTATCTTTCGCCTCCTGTGAACTCCCATAGCATTTGAACTAAAACATTCTTACAGCATATTTTATGATATCTCTTCTATTTGCTTGTCAAACTTGAATGCTTTTTCCTGAAGCATCTCTACATACGTAGCTGCTCATTAAATATTTGATTGGCAAATGAAGGAAAAGCCATCCATAGCATTTTGCAACTTTTATTGTCTTTCATATTCATTATCCCATATGGTTCTCACATTAATTTTGGAGAGATCAATGCTGCAAGTAATGTCATTTCCAATTTGGAGATAGTAAGACACAGAGATTAAATAATGTGTCAAAATTCACACAACAAGGTAGTTATAGACCTTATATAAAAATATCTTTTTCCAGATTCTCTTTCCAATGAATGTTTTGTTATCTTATTATCCTGGAGAAATACTTCAAGCACAGAATGTAGAAAGTTTAAAGAGGAAAGAAGCCATCTTGTGTTTGGATTAATTTTTATTCAGTCTATTCCTTCTACCAATATATACTGATATGCTTGTGGGAAAATGCATCTAACTTTAAAGGAATCTAAAAATTACTGGCATTTCAAAATCATGAACCTACAGAAATTGCTTCTTTGAGGTAAAATCTATCTACTATGACATCTAGATTATTCATTGACTCAAACATGTTTAAAGTATTAGGCGAAGCAACAAAGAAATAATGTTTTGAATATCCAGTAAAATCTAGCTGACATTAATGAGAAATTACAATTTCAAATGCATTACCCTTGTAAGATAAATGAAAGGTAACAGTAATTAAGATAATTGCAAAAGATATTTTGGGTTCTATGTATCTGCGCAAGTGTTGAGAGGTGGAATATAAATGTGAAAGTATTTTTGTTCACTTTCATATCTTGAGCTTGAAATATTTTTTAGACCACAACAGTTTTACATACTGAGGTACAATGTGAAATCTGTTGCTAACAGTCTTAGATCAGTGTATGTGCATGTATTCTCAAACTTTAAAGCCTGAAATACTGATTAAAGAGGGTTTTCTTTGTTGTTGTTGCTGTTGGCCTTATATAAAATATGCAGTCCACTATATGATTTTTTTTTTACTTTTTTGTGTTGGTCATGAAATGTTTTCTCATTTCTACTTGATATACAATAGACATCTGATTGTATACGTGGTTCTGATATTCAGTCTTCATCATTAGTATCACGTTCCATTTCTTTGGAACCATTTAAGTCTGAATGTTTATTGGGGGTCAACAAGGAACACTATTTTAGGTAGGAGTTATTCCTATAAGTTATCCAAGATGATGTGGAGGAGTCCTTTTGATGAAAAGTGTACGTATGAGCATTATCGGTAATGATTCTAATGTAAGTTGTGAATGGCTCATCCGCCTCTGTAAATTAAATGTTAATGTTAGCCACTTAAACTCTAATCATTCATTCTGACACTTTTAGAATTGCTTATATGCTTCAATAATACTTTGAAAGTCTTACATATCTCAGAGTTTAGCAGCCTTTGAAAAGAAGTATATTAAGGCTTCAACTTACTTATATTTCATACAAAAATGGCTCTTCCTGAGTTGTTTTCTGGTGAATGAGCTAGCTATTAGTGTGACTAAGAAAAGCAGAAGAGACATATAAGGGTACATAAAGGAAGGGAGAGACTTGACTATTCTGTAGGTCCACTGTAGATGACCAGAGGATTTTTCTCAAAATTGCATGGTTGCAGGAAAAGTCTCAGGATTCCATCACACTGCCTAAGCTTAAACCACATTCCTACACCTGATCTAATCATTGTACTCCTGGGTATGTCCTGTTCTCAATAAACAGCTCTGGGTCACATGTTCACTGCTCAAGCTAGTGGATAAGATTTTCTCAGAAATGAATAATGAAACTGTATGGAAGTGTCATATTCCATAATGCAAGAATGGGTTATCATAGAAAGTGATTTGGGACAGGCTGGCTTAAAGGATTAAATGATGAAATGTATGTGAAACAATTAATACCATTCCTAGCAAATAGTAGGTGCTCATTAATGATACCTTTTGGCATCATTTCTTTAGTAATTGTAGTAAATAATAAAATTGCACCAAGATTTACCTCTTTAACTTTTTAGGTCTAAGTTTTCTGGTGGAAAACATAGTGTATATCAAACGTGCTCACTGATGCCCCAAATCAGGTAAAACCATGAAACTATTGGTTATCAGAGTTTAAATGATCACTTTTAAAAGGCCAAGTTCTATGAGTTGTTTCTGAGAACATTGTGGAAGGAAAGGGAAATATTAAACACATTCCTGAAGCTTCATTTAGTCTTTGGTCTTAGAGATAACCAGAGTTTCCTATCTGGATGTTGTCTAAGGAAATTGTGACTCTATCCCCCTCTATTTTTCGACTTAAAAGGATTCTCCCTTTGATCCTCTCCTTTCCTTTCTATCATGGAATGATTCTGACACAGAGACCCTGCACTAGTGCTTAATAGTACCCATTGGCCAATGAGTTGTAAACAGACACTTCCCCCTTCTTTATCTACCCACCAATACCCTGAAAACGTCCCGAGGACACCAATGATCCCCCGATGGGAAAGGCTATTTTCTTACTAATCTGTGTTTCCTGCACTTGCTCCAGTGCGCGGAAGTAAAGTGAAAATCTCGACTCTGGCTGTGGCAACGTGGAACGCTCCATGTAATGAGCTCGATTATTTTTTCTCATGCAATTTAATAGACCAGTAACTTTAATGACAAAAAAAAAGTTTCCAAGACAAATCAAAATGTAGTTCTAATTGCATTACTTTGTTTTCTTTTCCTAGCATTGATTTTTCCCTCTTAATTGTATAGTATAATCTATGTAGTATCAATAAGAACAAGGCCTTTTTCTTCATTTTTGGATGTCTTTATCTAAACTTTCTACAGCAGCACACAGTATTGTACTTGTTGGTCGAAGGTTCCTAGAAGGTAACAAAAATTAAAGCTTGCTATCCTTGGTGAACAATCATAAAACCAAATATGCGCAAATTGGTCACCTCTTCAAAGAGCAAGAATCAAGTCAATCAGTGAAGAGAATAAAAACCCAAACTGGTATCCTTTGCTCATGCATCAAATAACATAATATTAGGTGGCATCTTACTATTGTTCAGAAATTGACATTATAACAGTGTCGGGTGTATGCAAGTTATATATGGTGAGTTTCCCAAATAGAATAAAATGCTTTCTCAAGCTAGAAAAAGTTCCTTAACATTAACACAATATACTCTACTTGGTGCAGAAATAACTTACTAAGGTTATTTGGCTCTAGGTAATTTTGAGTCTGTGGTTTTGTAAAATGAGCTGTATTTGTGAATATTTAATTTTTAGCACTTTGATCTATATTAGTCACTTATGTATTTATGAATACACTTTAAATTTTAATAAGGTTCAATTACCAAAACAGCTATGGTCCATTTGCCTCAAGGGTCTTTAATCAGAGTTATGGTAAACATGCAGATCTAATCATCTGAAAATCGGATGCATAGCTCATTGTTATAATTAGAATTGTCCACTGGGGCATGATCTTAAGGTCAGGACATTGTACGTCAGGCTACATCGAGTGAAATAAAGTTCAGTTTAGACCCCTGTGGAGTATCATTGGAAGTTCACTTGCATTTACTTTATTTGCTTATTTTTAGAATACACATAAATTAGTCCCTCAGGAAGGAAAAATGCCTTGCTGTACAAAATAGCAAATGAAATATTCTCAAAGGAGTATCACCTGATTAAGAAGGAAAAAGTCAAAGTAAAATGAAAGGGAACAAGCAAGGGCATAAAACAAGATCGCCTTGGTTTACAGCTGCCTCCTTCTAATATCTGCCTCCTTCATCACGTGGCTTTTTTTCTTTTGCGTCTGTCTGTGTCTCTTCCCCCCTTCTGATAACGACACCAGTCATATTAGATTAGGGCAACTCTCACCCAGTTTGGCTTCATCTTAATTAATCACATCTTCAAGCCCTAATTCCAAATAAAGTCCCATTCACAAGACTAGGGATTAGGACAATTCAACCATTACAGTAGTGAATATATATTTATGCATAATGTATATATTTGTCTTTGAGTTGCCAGTGCCTATCACAGAGTTTGGCAAATGGTAGATCTACAATATATTGTTGAATGAATAAAGGTGTTTTGAACCAAGCAACTCAGCCTCCTCATCCAAATTGTGAAAGATTTGGAATGGATGAACTCTGAAGGCACCTTTAGCCTTAAAATAGGTCATAATTATTATGGTTATTTTCACCATTTATTTGCTGATGATTATGTGCTGTACTATTCTAAAGTTTTGTATGCATTCTATTTAACAATAAAAGAGACTTATCCTAGCTTTGATGAAAAAACAGAGTAGAAAAACTGATTTTCTTGTTCAAATTGAGCTTGTATTTGAATTATGTTCCCCTTGTTTCAAAAGCTCATGTCCTCTACTAAAAAAAGCACAAAAGTGCTTACACCAGTCACAAGCTGCTTGCCTCTTTTTGATCACCACAGACTTAGCATTACAAGATCCAGTAAAGTATAATCTACATAATCTTTGTTTCAATTAATTTATTTTAATGGCATGGCTCTAAACAGGCAAGAGATAATTGCTTTCCTTTAATTATCACTTTTGATTGTGATATCTAAATAGATTGCCTGATGTCCTTAACCTTTGCACCTAGATATTTCTTCCTGTTAATTTCACTATTAATGCAGGACTCCCTAATGAGACGAGCGATATATGGTTTATATTACTTTAGTAAACTTAAATCCTTAAAAGAGCAGACTGAATCTCGTTTAAATTATTAGTGCAATGCCTATGATTGTCCAAAGTTCAAGCCAAGCTCATTTGTAGCATAGTCCTTCCATACCTTTACTCTCTAGTGTGTGGGAACTTTCTGACCATAGACCCTTTAGAAGTAATGAGCCTTTAAAAAAAATGTGAAATAGTTTCAAACTTACAGGACAGTTACTGAAACAATGCAAACCCCATAGAGAGAACTCCAACATACTCCTACCCTCTGAGATATCCAAACCCACCAATTTTATCAGATGGAGGAAGAGGAAGGGGTGGAGGAGGAAGAAAAGAGGATGAGGAGGAGGAAGAAGCAGAGTAGTATGAGGAGGATTAGGAGGAGGAGGAATAAAGAAAACACCTTTCCCATTCTTTGCAGATTGACCTATGCATGTGCTGTCCTTCAGGGCTTATCCCTACAATGAGTTTAGAGAACAGCTCCAGTCTAAAGTTTAGGGGCTTCCCGGATTCTTTCTGTGCATGTGCCTGGTCTTGGACAGGCATGTACAGCCCTACAAGTTCTGGTTCTGAATGTCCTCTCTTCCCTAGGAAACAGTTTACTCATGGTTCCGGGCACTGCACTGTATATCCTTCACAAGCAGTCCCTTGCCTCAGGCAACACAACTTGATTGCTTTCCCACAGAGTTCTGTAGGAGAACTCAGTGAACTGCTAGCAGTTCACTGAGGCAAATTCTGGGGCAGTGCATCCCTCAGGCCACCACCAGACAGATTGGGCCTGGCATCCATGCTCCCAGTATGGTAGCTAGTATACTCCAACATTCAAGGATGTCCTCAGTGCATTACCAAGGAGTACGTACTATATGAGACAGAAAGTGGTGCTAATGAAACCCAAGTGGTAGATTTGAATCCACTTTGGACTAGTTTCCTAATTTCCATTCAATGACCCCAAAACACATTGCTCACTCTAGTTTTATGATATTGAGCTATAAAACATTGTTTATCTGGGAGCATGGAAGAGGTAAATTTTTTATTAGCATGACTGAAAAATTACTGGATTAGGTTCTTCTGCATACAGGACAGTCATTTTCTATAACCCTATTATTAAGTATATATGATAGAGATTTTCATTTTTTGTTCTATTTTTCACATCATGATATTTTGCTCTTCTCATACTTCTGGCCGTCTTAATGATCAGTGTGAAATAGTGTGGTTCTGGTAATAAATATCCATTGTGAAAATAGCCAAAGTAATTACATCCGCATTGGACAGTATAATTCACTAGTGATGTATTAACTCTATGAAGTTCCATTGCCATAGAACACTATTTTTCAAATGCCCATGGGCATAACATTCTTGGATGTTTATATTGGAAAAAATAAATAAAAACTGTCATATGGTCAAATACATTTAGGGAGTGCTGCTTGCTCTACTTACTATCCAAATATACATAATGCTAACATTTATATTTATATTTAAGTCCTGCAGCAAAGATATATATTTAATGTAGTTTAACTCACCATTTTCCATGGCAACTTTTCATATTTTTGAGCAACATCTACTAACATATTTTCAAACTAGCATTCCACTTGAGACCCTTTGCAATAAAATAAATATCTGTTGTTTTAAGCTACCTAGTTTATGTTACTTTGCTATGGGAGCCCTAGGGAATTAATATATCAACAAATGTTTTAAGTACCTGATTCAGCTATTATTACATCTGTTTTCATTTTCTAGGCTACTTAAAGCAGATATCATGACATGGGTTGGTTTAAACAATGGGAATTTATTAGCTTACAGTTTGAGGCTGAGAAAATGTCCAAATCAAGGCATCGTCAAGATGATGCTTTCTTCCTGAAGACTGGATGCTGATGATCCTTGTCCCCTCTGCCATATGTCAAGGCAGATGGTGGCATATGCTGGTTCCTACCTGCTCTTCTAGGTTTCATTGCTTTCAGCTTCTTGCTTCTGTGGCTTGCTTTCTCTCTCTTTCTGTATTCATTACATTTATAAAGGACTTCAGTAAGAAGATTAAGATCCATCTTGAATGAAGTGGGTGAACAGATTAACATCTGTGTGCATAGACACACCCAGCACAACATGCTTCCCAGGCTCTGGTAGACTAGCTGGCTGGACCTGGATCTGGAGTTGAGATATGAACTCTGGCAACCATGAGAAGTAACTGGGGGTGGGGGGCGGACGGATGTGGCTCAAATGGTTGGGCGTCCGTCTGCCATATGGAGGGACCTGGGTTCGCTCCCCGGGACCTCCCGGTAAAATAAAAATATATATATAGAAGGCGCATGGGCTGCCAGGCTGTGTGTGCTGGTGAGCTGCCAGGCCCCGGGAGCCACCAGGCCCCGGGAACCACGAGGCTGTGTGTGCCGGTGATCCGCCAGGCTCTGGGTGCTGGTGAGCCGCGGAGCCGCCATGCAGCAAGATGATGACGTAAAAGGAGAGAGACAAGACGCGATGCTCCGAAAGCTCCAAAAATCAGGAGCCGAGGTGGCGCAGATGGCTAGAACACCTCTCTCCTACATCGGAGGTCTCCAGGATCGGATCCTGGTGAAGACTGGAGGAGAAGGATGAGAAGAGATGAAACAGACACAGAGAATTGCCCAACGGATGGACACAAAAACAGCAAAATGGGGAAGGGGGAGCTTAAAATGGATCAAGTGGATCGTGTCTTCACAAATTCCCAGGGTCAAGCAACATCCTACCTTTATTCCTTCCAGGGAGACAATGATTTGAATAATCAGCTGATGCTCTTGAAACTTGTGTGCCTGTTTCTGGATACAAGTATACCTCACTGTGGTGATATCGCTTCTCCAATTATGCTCCCAGGCCAGGGACTAGGCTCCCTGTTGGGCTTTATTGAATCTGATCCTTCCACCTATGGTGACTCATGCTGAAAATGTGGTGCTCAATAATGAAGTCAATGGCTGATGTTGTGCTAAAGAAAAAAGATCCACAGACTCAACTTTGGAGTTTATATTATGGAAAGCCTAATTGGTGGTATTTTTCTGTATCAAGAAAATGAATATTTCCAAAGACCATGTTCTGGAGGGCACAGATGTTGGGTCCATTCATGCTGGAATAATTGAGGACTGCAGACTCTTTTCACTGATTTTTCTCTTCACTTTTATTTATTTATTTCTTTTTAAAGAAACTTTGGATGGCATAAATGTTACATAAAAAAACATTGGGGATTCCCATATGCCCCACTACCTCCCCTCCCCATACTTACCCACATTAACAACATCCTTCATTAGTGTGGCACATGTGGTACAATTGAGGAACACATATTGAAGAATTGCCACTAACCATGGAGTATAGTTTACATTATAGTTTGCATTCTGTTCCAAGCAATTTTATAAGTTATGACAAAATATATAATGGCCTGTATCTTTTATTGCAACATCATGCAGGACAATTCCAATGTCCCAAAAATGCCCCCATATTACACCTATTTTTCCCTCTCTCTCCCCTCAGAACCTCTAGTGGCCGCTGCCTCCACATCAATGATAAAAGTTCTTCTATTTCTAGAATAACAATAATTCTATAGTAGAATAATAGTAAGGCTACTTTAGTCCATTGTTCATTCCCCAATCTTGAAGATTTTGGCATGGTGATACCCATTCTGCCTCTAATTGAGAGGGGGCTCAGGTACCGTGGGCCAGGTGGATGAAACTGTCTTGTTTTCAGTTTCAGACTCTCTCTGTTCTTTGGGATGGTCATTATCTATCATCATTACCTTGTTAGTTGTCCTGGATGAGTCCAATGGACTAAAGAGTAAGTGTCAAAACTCTGCTGAGATTCAGGGCCCAAATGACACACGGACAGACCAAAGATTTAAGTCTATTGGACATACACCTATAAAGTATAATACTAACAACAGGTTCAAATAGAAGGGGCCAAAGAGCCATGTGTAGGGAAACCACAAATGAGTCCAACTCTGTCACACTGAGGAGCATAAATCCAAAGTAAGGCCCACTGGAAAGGCACCAAATTCCTGAGCTGTTTGCTCTGCCTATAGTGTCTGGATGTCTCTAGAACCCACAGGAGCCCCTTTATTTGAGGCATTATTTGCTGTGGCAGTCAATGAGATCTTGCTGAGACATGCATAAGCATAACCTCTGGAATGACCTCCCAACTCACTTTGAAATCTCTTAGCCATAAAAACTCATTTGTATTTACTATTTCTCACTTATGGTCAAAGTCTTTTTCCAGAAGCATTGATAGTTGGTGCTTGGTAATAATCCCTCTGTGCCAAGGAGGCTTATCCCTGGGAGTCATGTCCCATGCCGGTGGTAAAGTAGTGCATTTACGTGCTGAGTTTGGCTTATAGAGAGGCCTTTGAGCAACAAGGAGGCCCTCAGGAGCTAACTCTTAGACAACATATGAGTTTCAATTTCCAAAGAAAAGGTTCATAAGAACAATCATCAATATCAAGGGCCCAGCACAATAGTCTATCCTCCTACACTAGGCACTGCCTTTGTACTCAGGGATTCTTGCTGTCCCGTTAGAGAATGTGGCAGGACTCCCCAGGATGGGAATTCGACATTCTTTTGGTTATTGTGTGGATCTCCACTCACTCTTTTCACTGATTTTTTTCCCTCTCTTGTGTTAAGGTTTGCAGATTTTATTGAATTTTTAGAACTCATATGTATGACAAACACAGCATGGCTCAGTGAACTCAGTACCTGACCGAAGTGGAAGGAAGCTTCTTCCTGAATTGCAGATTTGGCTGCTCCATGCATTGATTTTGTGGATGGTTTGAACACATTAGTGAAGCTCATTCCACCTATGTTAAACCAAACTTAATTTAGGGAAAACAACTAGCACTCATCTGCTGCTTCAGGCATTTGAAAGCCAAAGACAACTGGACAATACAAGTGCAATTGTACTGAACTCTTAGAAAAACATTTGGTCATTTTATCCTGATACTAACCTTCTACAGACAATTCATTAAATAACAGAAGAAAGCCTATGCTTAATCTAATAGTGGATGGAGAATAAATAAACTCAGGTAAATCAAATTGAATAAGCTCAAGATTCACTCACATACTCAACAACCGTTTGCTCAGTACCTACTATGCCATGAGGTAGTTTCCGGGACAAGAAAAAATGAATAAGACACAGATCTGACCACACAGGACTGTACAGTTGAGTGGGGGAGGCAGCTTTGTAAACAGTCTGCCTCGTAAACAGACAGTGACAGAACAGAGTAATAAGTGTGCTGTGGAAGAGGTGCCCTGGAAGAGTAAGTGACCTTTTCAGTTGAGGTGAGACAAACTGGGGACAAACCGCAACAGAGGGAGGAGGCACCCAAGTAAAGGGCATGCAGGCAGATGGAATTGTTTATGCAAGCACATGACATGTTCTGTGAAGCACAAGATGATGAAAAGAGATGCTAGGAGAGACTGAATTTAGTTCTAATATTGGCAAAGAATTGCAGTTGGACTTTTGTCTCATAATTAGAGCTAATTATGTTTGAGGACATTATAATTCAATTTAAATCTTTAGGTCTGCTTCTGGGGTTTAGTTTAGAATAGAATGTCTGTCTTAAAGATTAATACCATCTGGATTCTTGGATCCTCACTGAACTTGGTATAAAATGCAAAAACCTCCCTATGCTCTGTACACTCCCGATCTCTTTCCCCACTTCTGGGCTGCTCCCTCTCCATGCTTTCAGCCACTCTGATTTTTTTGATTTTCCTGTCTGAGGCTTTGCATTTGCTGCCCCCTATGTCTGGAACATGCTTCCCCCCCTTTTTTTTGCATCTCTCACCCATTCAGACCTTGGCTTTTTCTGACTGCTGTTTCCAAAGAGCATCCTCCATTCATCCTTATCCCCTTAGATGGATTTATGTTTCTTTAGAACACTTATCACTACTTGGCATTACATTATGCATCAACTTCTATGCTTGATTTCTAATACCCTATTAGAATGTAAGTGCCATGAAGGTGGGCAATTTGCCTTCTTGACCGCTAAATTACAATGCCTCAAATAATCTGGAAATGTTAAACACAGTAAATGTTTGGACTAAATTGATGATTGCATGTGTGCCCAGCAAATACGTTGATTTCTGAAAGTTTAAATATTTATTTTGTGAGAAATTATATAAACTGGAAGCATATACATAGCTTTATATTATTACATCTGTGAGGATCTGAGGATGGTAGACTGGTTCCACAGATGTTTCTAATGTATAATTGTTGGTCCGGGACACTTGCCTACAAAGACTGGCATTGATATTCCATTCTCAACTAATCTTCTAAAAATTTCTGGTGAAGAACCAGTTTTTATCTTTACCTGAAATCATCACAGCCTCATAGTTTTGTGAAATACAATAAAATCAATTAGTAGCAAAATGAAATAATATAAAAAAGTGCAAGCTCCAAATTATTTTCAGTAGTGATGGATTCAACTTTGTATACCAACAGATATAAAATGACTGTCAAATGACTGTAAAGCTTCCTAAGCCTTTACTCTCAATTTCTTACACTGTTGTGAATGGGTGACAGTTTACAGACCTGTGAGGGTCCTTGGAACACATTTTGATTAGCACTGCTCTAAACTCAATATTGTTTGCTTCAACTTGAAAGCAGAAATAAAGGTTTTTCATTTTCTTTCCTGTGGCTGATTTTCCAAATTCTGATTGTGCCATCTTTCTATTAATTTTCAGAAATTCTCCTGCCATACAGTTGCTCTGCATACAGCTCTCCCTAGCACCCCCCAACCCTGGGCTTCCCCAATTTGACCTCCACCTCTATCTCTTGAAGGTTTTTCCTCCCACAGATTGCTGTGAAATAAGGTAGTGTCTCTCCATTTCTTAACTTCTTTGTCGCCCCGAAGACATTTATCCAGCCCTTTCCTTGTAAGAATTTTATTGTCAAACCTTAGAGGAAAAGAGCTAGGGGCTACCTGGCAAACCAGAAAATCAGAGTTTAAAAGAATGTGGAAATCTTAAGATGTTCGGCCACCCCATTGACTCTGGTCTGTAGCTCCTGACTCTCTAATTTCCTTATACTAATGATGCTACTGATAATAATACTAGCTAACATTAATGTACAAAAAAAAAATTTGCTTTCATTTCTCCTTTATTTCTCCTAACAGCCCAAGAAGCTGGTGATGTAATAAGCTCCCATTTTACAACTGATTAAATCAAAGCTCATAAAAATCTCAGTGATGTGCTCTAAGATCACACAGCTATTGTGGTGCCTCATCAAGCAGAATAGAGGGTCTCAGATGGGGCATGTGAGTGCTTGAAAGCCTCTGGCCTGGAGAGGCCCAGCTCACAGCCTCCGTGCTCCTTATGGAGGTGTGCCTTCTGGATTGGCATTGGTAGTAGGGGAAAGAGACAAACCTTCATTGGGGATGGAATATATGAAGTATTGTAATAGGCGTTTTCATATACATTATCTCATTCAATCTTCTCAACACCTTTGTGAAGCAGCTGTTATTTTATTCAACTTACAACTATGAAAGTAGAGATTTAGAAAGGGTGATAGCCTTCTGAAACACAGAGTTGGAGGGGCATGGGCAATTTGAAGCCCACTGTGCTTGACTCCAAAGTTCATGTATGTCCACAATAAATATCATTCACACTACACACACCTGCACTCACAAACAGTTGGAATGCCAACTCTGTTTTTACCCCATTTTGAACCCTTTGATGGTATTTCTTAGAATTCTGTAATTCTGCATTGATTGTCCTTTATCATCAGTGCTTTCTCCCTCTTTATGTGAGATTTTTTTTTTCCCCTTTAGTCGCTACCACCGAATGCTTGCTTCCCAGGAGGCTGAGCTTCTGGCTGCTTTCTTTTCTCAAGGCAGCTGAGCAGGATGCAACTAGGAAGTTGTAAAAATAAATAAATAAATAAAACTCTGTAGAGTGTAAATGGTTCTTCTAAATCATACGCTAACTCAGAAGAAACGTTATTTTGCTTGTATTGTTTCCTCCCTCATCCTCTTTATTTCCTGCCTCTCCCTCTTCATAGCTTTGTGAACCCCAGGAGGTCTGGGAATGGTGCTCCACAGCTAGATAAGCTAGTCTAAGGAAAGGTCATTCTGCCAAGAGAAGCCTGAAAAAAACTAAGCATTGAAAAATACCCTTTGCTGAGGCAGTACAGATAACGGTCCGTTTTCCACATCTTCCGCAACCTCTACCCCACTTTAAAAATGAAAGTGTTCTCAGTCCTAGAGACTTTCAAACTCCATGGTATTATCTGATCAGGGTACCAGCAAGGAATATTCCAGATAGGGATTTCTTATGCTTTGTGATAACGAGAGAAAATAGCACAGTGCTCTCTGCACAACCTCTCTTTACTCTGTCTCAGGATGATTAATTTTTATATGCTTAAAATATTTCCTCTAATGAAAGGCTGGTGAGCTATCTCATTCTACTAAATTAATTTTAAAGTGAAAAGACTAACGTCTTGCATAATTATTTTTTCTTTACAAATTAGTCTTTTAACTCTATTTTTGTTGCATCCTTATTGAATTAATCAGCAGCCCTTTCCCCCAGATTCCAGCATCTTGTGTTTGTAATTTGAAGGAGTAACCACTACCATATGTTAAGATAAGCAGCTTGTTTTCATTCTAATGAATGGAATTTGGGGAACCAAGTATTTAATTGGCTTTTTCTAATTGTACCATTCATCAAAAAAATTTAACTACATCAATTCTGTAACTATTAACTGTTAAATATAAGAGTACCTACCTATAATTTATAATATACAGGCTTTTTAAAAAAGATCTTCTCTGTCTTTTTTGGTCCTTATGATAACTAAATGAGTAAATAGAGCTGGATGTGTGAGGAAACAGGCTCAGCCAAGGAAAGAATTTGCCTGAAGTCTCTTAACTGCATCTGAACTAAATATCTCTTCACTGGTATCCTTCCTTACAATCTTGTACTTCTTCCATTTTGCATTCCTGCCTCTGTTCTTAAAGGTGCATTAGCGTCTAGGGCCAGGGTAGGCAAATGAAAAATCTGAGGCCAGTGAAAGGAACCAAGCTTCGAAGACTCCAGTGTGTGCCAGGAGTGGCTAGGGATTTTGTACAGGCTGTTTAATCCTCATGAAAAATGCTAGTGTGCCCTCGCCAAGAGAAAGGAAATTGAGGGCTGTAAAAGCTCCATGTTTAACAGGTTTTGGCAGAGTGGCATCCTTTCCATTGGAAGAAGAATAATTAATTTTTTATCAGGCTGTCAAAGATGTTTAGTCTTTTCGTAACAGTTCACAGCACTAAGATGCATCGGGCTGTCGTTTCTATGAATTGCGTCCAACTTCAAAGATCATTTAATAACCCAGTAG
The DNA here is from genome assembly GCA_029593785.1 of Cabassous unicinctus. Taxonomy (NCBI): domain Eukaryota; kingdom Metazoa; phylum Chordata; class Mammalia; order Cingulata; family Chlamyphoridae; genus Cabassous; species Cabassous unicinctus. Next base: position 45,330 of record JAQZBX010009102.1, read on the forward strand.
GGAAGGTTCCTAGGATCCAAAAGGCAAGGAAATATGCAACTGGATATGGATTTGGAACAGATAGAAATGATAATTATTTAATACAGGAAAATTTATCATTGAAAACTTAAAGAACCAAAGAGTTCCAATTAGATATCATCTATCAACTTTATTATTTGCCTTGTTGCTCTCCTCTTCATAATCTAAGTGTGTTTGTGCACTTTTCCAAATATAATCATGTCCTTATAAGAACATTTTCAGTTTGAAATGAAGAAGTGAAAAAAGTATTTACCTTCAGTTTTGTAAGTCAAAGATCAGCTCTTTATATGCAGAAATTTATTCCAAAAGAATAAAAAAGCATTTAATAAAAACCGTGGCTCATCTTTACATGATTTTTGTTTGTTGGTTTTTGGAATCTTCAAGAATGTGACCGGGTTGCAATACTTCTCTAAATATGCGATGAGTAGCAGTAAGTGACTCTCTAAAACATTTTAAGGTGCAACATGCTGTTATGTGTCTGGGTGTGGAAGGAAGCAGAGCAGGACTTCTTTGTGAATAGACATAATAGCAGTATGTGGTTCCTAGCTGTGGCAGGCTGAGAAAGATTGAGAACTGTATTTTTGAAGAAAAAAAAAATCTCTGTAATTGGTATAATTTTGCAAAATTCAATTCTGCTAAATATAAAAATCAGTAAATGCCAGAAATAGTTCTAGAATTTTCTATGTATATGAAAGGTAATCCACTGCATAGGTAAAAATATGCAGCTTTATTTTCCCATTGGAATTTATAGGAGGACATATCTGGGATTCTGGTTCTGTCTAGAGAGGTCTCATGATCAGGAATTTTGACCCATCAAGGACAGATGTGGTGAAGTTTAAAGAAATTGTGTGTAATGAGCAGTAGCTATATAAGGTGATTTTAGCAGTAGCTGAGATATTTCATTGAGGGAGGAGAGAAGCTAGAGACAGATGAACTACTGAAGACAAATTTTCAGTAAATTGGATGGAATTTAGCATATCCTTATGTATTGTAATCTTCCAATTAATTTGTTATAAGCATAGGGTTCATAGTAGTTGTCTTTAAATGAGGAAACTGGCTCCTCCTTTCTATACACATTACTACTTTAATTAGCTTTCTTTTACTAATCAAGTTTTCTAGCACTTACTGCAAATGATAATATTCACGGTCACCTTGCCGGCAGTTAAGTCCTTGCTCCCACTGGCTATGGGTGAAGGGGGAATTTATGGATGTTCCCCGACTATGTTTGTGATAGGCTGTAACCTTGATGCCCTTGTGATGAGGTCCATGGAGAAATTTGCAAGACCCTTTTGTGAGCAGCCCTCTTCCTTGGAGAATTCTCTAATAGCAGACAGGCCTAACTGGAGATTTGCACTGAAACACAGCAAATTTAAATCAATGAAGATGGACGTATCCTTT
>JAQZBX010009103.1:0-46717 GCA_029593785.1 Cabassous unicinctus
TTTTTCCGTGCAGTCTTACCTAAAAAAATTAAGGTAGGAACTTTATTTATCTACAAGGAAGCTTGTTGCTGTATAACATCAGGGACTTATTAACACTACTTTTGAAAAATTATTTTCAGTGGGTGAGTCTGGTTTAAATTACAAAATTCTCTCACTATAATGTGTTTAATAAATATAGAGGATTTCTTGTCCAAACAGTATCCAGTTCATTGACCTCAGGCTAGTATGATGCCAGCAGGCATGGCTAAGCACATTTGCCTCTATAGGCGCATGATGTAGTTGAAATCCATCTGACACTTCAAACAGGAGTGGAAAGGGTGTGGAATAGGGGTGGGTGTTTTTTAAAAATAAATTCTTCTTACGCTGCCATTTTATTATCTGTTCTTCCAGAGGCAGCAGTTTTTCTCATTTGCTTTAAGGTCCACTGTGTATTCTCTGTTGTCCTACCTGAGTTTGTCTTACTCAATTTTAATTTTGCATATCTCTCAACATTTATTTCCAACTATGCATTATATTCATCAGCCAGAAATTGCATGTTACTCCTCCTATAGTATTTTTCTGCCCATTTTTTTCTATTAGGAGAAATTCAGTTCTATGACCTAATATTAATTTCCAGACTTTTTATGTTCTCTGAGTGCAAGTCTAGTTATTCTTTCTTCTCCTTGATATTTGCTGGAATTTTTACACCCATACCTCTTATAACTTTTTGCACATAGCTTATATTCCAGTTGGTTTTATACCTCTCAAACATTTAGCAGAAATTATTGAGGATAAATAACATTCACTTTATATATATTAGAACTCAGTATTTGGGATATAGTAGGTGGTTGGAATATTTGATGAATGTATGAATGAGCAAATTAACAGGATAATCGCATTTTAGTATTGCTGGTTAGTATTTCAGAGTACCAAAATCTGTATCATATTTTGTTTTGTTTTTGTTTTGTTTTGTTTTGTTTTGTTTTGTTTTGGGGTGTGTGTGTGTGTATGTGTATGTGTATGGAAAGCATTATATATGACACTTCACATAGTGGATTGGTATTTAATGAAGATAAAGAATATAGAATTTGGAGAGTTGGTAGTTGTCAAAATATTGAAGGGTATATGGGGAAGTGGATTCAATTATAACTTATCATAAAATTAATCTAAAATAACTGTTGAATATTATGAATATATTACTTTACAGTACTGTCCATAGTTTGCTTTGGTTGTATTTTTGTCCAAATATCACCCTAACATTAACATCTTGTAACATTAACATACATTTGTCCTGTTTAAGAAAAAAAATATTCTTATATATGCAATATTAACCATACTCATTTTCTTTTTTTTCTTTTTTGTTAAACAATTTATTGAAGTATATCATTCATACATGAGCATACATAAACTATAAGTGTTTATGTATCACAGTAAACATTGTGATCTTACAAAGCAAACACGCATACCATCATATAGGGCTCCCACACATGACCCCTCCACAAATACTTTGCATTGTTGTGAAAAATTTGTTAAATTATGAAAGAGCATCATCAAATCGTCAGTACTAACCATAGTCCATATCTTACGCCCCTATATATATATCTTTTTAAGGATTTATTTATTTATTTACCTTATCCATTTTTACCCCACTCCCCATTTTTGCTGTTTTTGTGTCCATCCACTGGGCAACTCTCCATGTCTGCTTCCTGCCCTCCCTCTCATCCTTCTCCTCCTGTCTTCACCAGGATTCGATCCTTGGAAACTCCAATGTGAGAGAGAGGCATCCCACTGTTTGCACCACCTTAGTTCCTGGTTTTTCGGTGCATCTCGTCTTGGCTCTCCCTTGTGTCACTCTCCTTTTACAACATCATGCTGCGTGGCTTGCAGGGCCTGCCGGTGCACCCACACATGGGGCCTGGGGGACTCACCCACTTGTGGGGCCTGGCAACTATAATCATTTTCATCTGAGGTTTCGCTTTGCTGTACAGTCCCATGGTTCATTTTTAGCTTTTCTTCCACTGTTATACAGGACCTTAGACTTTCTTTTCAACCAGTATCATTACCAAACATTAACATTGCTAATTACAAACACTATGGTGTGCTTTCACTATCTCCAATAACTTTCAAAAAATAACAGCATATATTTACCAGTTCTGCCCAGATTAAACCTCAGCATTCCATTCTCAAACCTCATTCTATTTTCTAGTGACCTGTATTCTAGTTATTAACTCCATGAATTTATTCATTATAGCTCATAATAGCAAATTAATACAATATTTGCCATTTTGTGTCTGCCTTGCTTCACTCAATATAATGTCCTTCAGGTTTGTCCACATTGCCATATGCTTCATGACTTCGTTTCTTCTTACAGCTGAATAATATTCCATTCCATGAATATGATACAATTTGTTCATCCATTCATCAGCTGATGGATGCCTGGGCTGTCTCCATCTTTTGGCAATTGTGAATAATGCCTCTATGAATATCGGGTGCAGATGTCTGTTCATGTCACTGCTCTCAGTTTTTTCTGGGTATATATCCAGTAGTGGTATTGCCAGGTCACATGGCAGATATGTATTTAACTTCCTGATGAATCACCAAACAGTCCTCTAGAGTGGCTGTACCATTCTACATTCCCACCAACAGTAAATAAGCATTCCTATCTCTCCACATCTCTCTAATACTTGTAGTTTTATGTCTTTTTAATAGTGCCCATTCTAAAATGTGTGAAATAATATCTCATTGTAGCTTTGATTTGCATTTCCCTAAAAGCTAGTGACGTTGAACATTTTTAAAAGTGTTTCTACACCATTATTTCTTCTTTGGACAAGTGTCTATTCAAGTTTTTGTCCATTTATTAATTGGGTAGTTTGTCTTTTTATTGTTGAGTTGTAGGATCTCTTTATATATCATGGATATTAAACTCTTACTGAATATATGGTTTCCAAATATTTTCTTCCATTGAGGTTGCTACCTTTTCACCTTCTTCACCAAGTATTTTAGGTGCAAAGCATTTAATTTTGAGGAGGTCCCACTTATGTATTTTTTCCCTCATTGTTAATGCTTTGGACATAAGGTTTGAGAGACCTCCACCTATCACAAATTCTTTAAGATGTTTCCTGATATTATCATCTAGAAGTATTATGTTCCTGACTTTTATATTTAGATCTTTGATCTATTTAAGTTAATTCTTGTATAGAAAGTGATATATGGGTCCTCTTTCATTCTTTCGGTTATGGATACCCAGTTCTACTAGTATTATCTGTTGAATAGACTGTTTTGTACTAGTAAAGTGGACATGGTAGGCTTCTCAAAACCAGTTGACCCTTAAAATGGGATTTCTGAACTCTCAATTCTGTTCCATCAAAGTGTCTATCATTATGCAAATGCAATGCTGTTTTGACCAATGTAGATTTTTAATACTTTTCAAGGTCAGAACGTGTGAGTCCTCCTACTTCAATCTTCTTCTTTAGGTATTTTTGGCTCCTTGGGATTCATTTTCCTTACATTTAAATGTGGTAATTTCCTTTCCTATTTTTGTAAAATAGACTATTGGAATTTTTATTGGGATTGAGTTTGAGTATGATTGACAACTTCACAATATTTAGTCTTCCAATCCATAAAAACAGAATTTCTTTCCATTTGTTTATGCATTTTTTGATTTATTTTATCAGTGCTCAGTAGTATTCAGAGCAGAAGTCATTTACATCTCTGGTTAAACTTATTTCTAGATATTTGATTTTTTTTATTGCTATTGTAAATGGAATTTTTTTCTTGATTTCCTTCTTAGATTGTTCATTACTAGTGTATAGAAGCTGTACTGATTCTTTCATGTTCATCCTTTATCCTCTCATTTTGTTGAACTCAGTTATTTAGTAGCTTTGTCATAAATATTTCAGAATTTTCTAAATATAGGACCATGTCCTCTGTGAATAGTGAGAGCTTTACTTCCTCTTTGACTGTTTGAATGCCTTTGATTTCTTCTTCTTGTCTAATTGCTCTAGCTAGAACTTCTACCACAAGATTGAATAATAGTGGTGACAGTAGGTATCCTTGTCTTATTCTTGAACTTAGAGTGAAAGCTTTCAACATTTCCCTATTGACTACGATGTGAAAGAAAGTATACAATAGGTACTGCATACTATTTGACTCCATCTATACTAAATATAAATACAACTAAATTAGAGAGAAGGAAAGAGATTAGCAGTTATGTATGGCAGGGGAACGATAGAGAGATTGAGAAGTGACTACTAAGATGTAGATTTGTGTTGTTTGCTTTTATTATTATTATTATTGAATAATGTGAATGCTCTTATATTGATTGAAGTGATTAATGTGCAACTCTGTGATTATAGCAAATGCCACTGATTGTACGATTTATGGATACATTTCAATAAAATCAATGAATAAACAAGTGTTGAGCCCTTACATTTGGCTGTCAGTGAGCAGTATTTATGATGTGGCATTGCCTAAGTATAAGACCAGAAAAAATATTCTGAGGGAATTTTTATTTTCACAGCATCCTTTGTGGCAGAAGAGAGAAATACTTGCCCGTCTATCTAAATCATTTTCTTCTCAAGTTAACTAAGGTCCTTCTCATTTTTATAACTCATTTTCAGAAATTATAGATTATGAAAATTTCCCCATATTAAGCCTTTACTTCCACTGAAACATAATTGTCTTTCTGGCTTATTTCCTTGTGTTCTTAAAAGCATCAGTTAATACCATCCTCTCAGAAGGGAGTTCCCTCTCTAATCCATTGCACATTCAATCACTCCATCTACATTTCTCTAAGTTCAAAAGAACTCCAAAATCTTACCTTTTAAGTAAGATTGTTACATAGTATTTAGTTTGTTCATCTATTACTTTTACATGTCCAATAAATGTTATCCATCTAAGAGTAAGAACCATACCTCATATAATCTATTGCTATTCACAACATGCTGCCAGAGCTCAATAATTGTGATGATTTCTAGAATCATAGATATATTAAGTGACACAAATCCCACACTGAAAGTAATGAAGGTCCTCAAATAGACAATTTAAAAATCAAGGAAATAAATTAAATGTACCTTGAGGAAAAATTTATTCTACTTTGAAAACATGAACATTTTAATTTTCATGGTAACTATACACAGCATTTCTATACACATATACATTTATTTTATCAGTAGAGCATTATATACAATTTAACCTCTGCTTTTTCATGTAACCTTACATCACAAGCATGTATCCATTGTGCCTAATTTAAATTGTAAAATTCATTTATTCAAATATTAGTCAATTATGAAAGCACAAAGATGAATGCTACCCTTCAGGATTGTTCCATCCATTTACCATGCATTGTACCAATTCATTTAAGTTATAAAGAGGCTCAGATAAAGAAATGTGGACATCAGACACATGAGAGAATAAACACAAGTCTCTAGGAAGCAATGTCGGGATGAAAGAGCAGAATGGGTGTATTGGTAATTTAGGAGACCTATGAAAATGGTAGCATTTCAATTTTTATGTTAGCGGGAAGTGAGAAATTCTGGAGAAGGAAAATTCAGTATGAATAGCACAGAAATGGTAAAAATATTTCATGAAAAACAAAGAGCCTGCAATTCAATTTTTCTGAATTATAAGCAAAGGACAGAAATGGGATGAAATTACATGTTTTCCATTAAGAAAATAAAAAGATATACTTAATGAAAGCAACATTTTGAGTAAATATCACTCAAAAAGTCTCGGGTTCTGCATTTGACTATGTAAATTATACATTGTACCTCTTTTAGTCATTAATAGTGCTCTCCTTAGGCAATAAATTATGTGGTCACACATAAAGTGATAAGAAATATATTAGTTAACTAATTTCTTAAACTTGTTTGGCTCTGACATCCTTTCTTTTATCATCGTTAACATGGGCTGAAATCATCATTCTCCTGTAACTGAGAAGTTATCTCTTCAAGAAAGTATGTATGGTGTGCACAAATGTGTTGGTGTGTGTGTACTTATAAATGTTCAATTGTGTGCATGTGAATGTTATTAGGGGACCATTCAAAGGAATCATGATTTGCTAGTTTGGAGCTGTATGTACCCCAGAAAACATCTTCTTAAAGTTAATCCATTCCTGTAGGTGTGAACTCATTTTAACTATGAAATTTGATGTGGTTACTTCAGTTAAGTGGTCCAGCTCGGTCAGAATGGGTCTTAATCTTATTATTGGAGTCTTCTACTAAGTGAGATGCAATTCAGAAAGGTATAAAGAGAAAGCAACCAGAAGCAGAAGCTGACCTCAAGGACCCTTGGGAGGCTATGTGAAAGAGGATTTAGGATCACTGGAAGCCAGCCCCAGAACAGCGGTTTTCAGGAAGAAAGCATCACCTTGATCCTTGATGATGCCCTGATTTGGACTTTTTTCCTAAACTTAAAAATGTAAGCTAATAAATTCCCATTGTTTAACCAGAACCATCACATTGTATCTGCTTGAGCAGCCAAGGAATCTATAACACCTACTTTATCTCATGTAAAATTTTTCTAAATAGACTTGGGTTTTTTTCATCTTTAGAAAGCCTAATTTATATTTACTTTTTAAAATAATAAAAATGTACTCATCCATTATTACTTGTTTAAACACGAACAAAGTCACTTTAAAAATCCATTTACAAATTGATGATTATGAATTAGAAAATATTTTATAATGTTTCATTCTCTGGGAAATTATGGAATACATTTAGCTCCTAAAATATTAAATATGAGTGGTTAACTCATCATGACAGGAATTGAAGAATGATTTAAGAAATAAATATAAAGACACTGAATATGGTGCTTTTTAAAAATGATCAAGAAATTAGTAAAGTTCAAATAACAGAGTGTTCTCAAATAATATACATTGTTCCTGGGATTTGGGGTAAGCCTCAAAGTCATTTTACAGCAGGAACATGATTCTCATCTTAATACCTAACTTTGTTAATTTGAAACTAGAGGCTAAGTCTAAAGCCTAGAATAATAGGTTCAAACAGAATTTAGTCCACTAATGCAGGGATGATAAATATAATACTAATAATGCAATCATCCTCAATACATCCCAAAAGTAATTGTGTAGAATTCAATTCCAAGTTTTAATGATTGATAATTTATTTGTTTTTCATTTACTTTATAGCTTTTAAAAGATACTTAGATTAAATAAAAGTTACACAAAAAAAATATAGGGATTTCCATACTCCCCACCTCCTATACCTCCCAAAACCTCCCACATAAACATCCTTCATTAATGTGGCACATTAATTGCAATTGATAAACACATCTTGGGGTTTTGCAATTAAGCATGGGCCATAGTTCACATTGTAGACAACACTCTCTCCCACACAGTTATGCAAGTGATATGATGATATAAAATGGCCTATATCTTTCAATGCAGTGTCACTCAGGACATTCCCAAGTCCCTAAAAAAACCCTGTATTACAACTACTTTTCCCTCTCCCTGCCCCCAGAGCCTCCAGTAGCCACTGGCGCCAGATCAATGTCATAATTTCTTCCATTGCTTGAATCACAATCTGTCTATGGTAGAATACCAGTAAGTCCACTCTAGTCCATAGCTATTCCCCCAATCCTGAGGAGTCTGGGATGGTGATGTCCACTAAATCTCCAACTGAGAGGGGGTTTATATCCAATGGGGAAAATGGATGGGATTATCTTGCCTGCAGCTGCAGACACTCTCCTTTCCCTGGGATGGCCATTGTCCATCATCATCTCCCCACCAGTTGCTCTGGGTGAGTCCAATGAGTTGTAGAGTAGGAGTTGCTGCTCCACCAAGTTTCAGGGTCCAGCTGGCACATGGATAGCCCAAAGACTCAAGTTTCTGGACATACACCTACAAACTCCAGTGCCAAGTATTGGTTACAATAGAAGGGACAGATGAGCCATGTGCAGGGAAGACATAGTTGAGTCCAACACTGTCACTCTCAGGAGCACAAATTCCAAAGTAGGGCCCACTGGCAAGGCACCAAACTCTGGAGCTATCCACCCTGACAGAGGACGTGGGTTTCCCCAGAGCCTTCAGGAGACCCACTATTTGGGGTGATATCCAATTTGGAATTCTATGAGATCCTACTGAGATGTGCGTAAGCATTACCTCTGGGATAAACTCCCGAATCATTTTGAAGTCTCTTAGCCATATAAAGTCATTTGTCTTTACAATTTCCCCCTTTTATTCAAGGTCTTTTTCCAGTCACATTGCCTGTTGGCACTTGGTAGCAATCCCTTGTTCCCAGGGAGATTCATCCCCAGGAGTCATGTCCCATGCTGGGAGGAAAGTAATGCATTCATATGTTGAGTTTTGCTTAGAGATAGGCCATATTTAAGCAGCAAGGAGGTTCTCAGGAGGCAACCCTTAGGCACCCCATGACAATACACTAAGTTTCAATTTCAGGAACAAAGACTCATAAGGCTAGTCATCAATATCAAGGGCCCATCAGTGGATCTTCCTCCTTCCCAAGTCACTGCTCCTGCACTTGGGGAGTGGGGGTGGGGGGAACTGTTCCTGCTCCCTTAGAGAATGTGGCAGAGCTCCCCAGGATGGGAATTCAGTATTCTCTCATTTATTGAGTGATTCTCCACCCATTGTGACACTGCCCCGTGAACATTTGAACCTTTACATATACCTTATATTTATGCTCAGGTGAACTTCCTCCCATGCATGCACCATCCCTTACACCCCACACCAAAGATTCTCCCCCACCCCACTTGTAACCCTTCTGTGATCCAAAGCTTCTTCAAAGATGAAGCCATTACAATAGCTGAATACAATTAATAGGAAAATGAAATAATAAGTTTAAATGTAAGAGATAAAATACATAAAAATTTTTTAAAAACTAAAAACAAAATTAAGAGATTGGAATATTAAAAAAATGAAAAATTTTTTGACATTTTGCCTTTCATGACTGCAATATCTCATGTCCAGTCTGTACTGTGGCACCTTCCCTCTTTCATTCCCCAGTGTCTCACTATTTTTCATTTTGATTTCAAAGAAGTTTTAGGTCACAGCAAAGCCACTCACAGAATACAGGAGACTCTCTTATACCCAACATCCTGCCCCATTTCTCCTCCCCATATTACTACCTTTTTACATATGGATGGTAGCATTGTTATAACTGATATTCATATAGTGAAACATAGCTACTCAGTATTGTCAATGGTTTACACTATGGTTTAAATTTAGACTGTACACTTTTACAAATTTTGATGATATTTACCATGTCCTGTGTCCATCAATGTATGGTAATGAAGAACATTTCCACTGACCACTAATTAACCCCTGTTCATTCTATTCTATTCCTCCCACCCCATCCCATTGGGTCCCATGATATCCCCCTGGTTTGATTTGTTGGATGAAAAGATTCACATGCAACAAGAAGTCTTGAATCACTGGTTTGTCCTCCCCTATTGGGAACTGCCCTTGCTCCTGAGAGATTCCCACCTGTCTATTTGTGAACAAATCAGTCCTCACAAATATGGGAGTCCAACACCTTCCCGCTCATTATGGGGGTCTCCACCCACTGATACAACAATTTATGACAGAATGAACACCCACACAACCCTAGAAGCCAGCTCCAGGTGGCCCTGTCTTGAATTCTCCCCCACCCAACACCATAAACCAGTACCTCTTTCTTGTCTTATTGCCAAAAAAGCATTCCCACCTCTGTACTTTCAACCTCATACCCACAAATCCCCAGTGTTCACCTGGGCCCTCTCCCAACCCTTCCCCCAGTATCCTGGACCTCCTAACCCACCCTTCCCAAGCTACCCACCTGACAACCCTGCACCAACCAATGCAATAATAACACTACCCCCTTATCTTATCCCTTTAATATGCAACTACTCTCTATCACTTTACCATAAATTACATCTGTACGGGTGATGGCTCACAACCTTCTCTTCTCTTTTGATTTCTCGTAAACCTGTCTGACAGACAATAGCTCTCTGAGACTGTTCAAATTCCTTAATTCATGTCAGTGAGTTCATGTACTGTTTATCCTTCAATAACTGCCTTGCTTAACTCAACATAAGGTCTTCAACATTCATCCATGTTATTTCATGTGTTAGCATTTTATTCCTTCTTACTGCTGATTAATATTCCACTGTATGTATGTACCACATTTTGTTTATCCATTCATCTGCTGATAGGCACCTGGGTTGCTTCCAACTTTTGGCAATAGTGAACAATGCCGCTATGAACATTGGTGTGCATATATCTGATTGTGTCTTTGCTTTCAATTCTTCAGGGTATATACCCAGGATTGTAATCACTGGATCATATGGAAGTACTACAGTTAGTTTTTTGAGGAAGCACCAAACTGTCCTCCATAGTGGCCAGACCATTTTAAAATCCCACCAGCAGTGGATGAGTGTTCCCATTCCACCACATCCTCTCCAACACTTATAGTCTGCTGGTTTTTTTTAATAGCAGCCATTTTGACGGGTGTAAGATGGTATCGCATAGTAGTTTTCATTTGCATTTCCCTAATAGCTAGCAATGTAGAGCATCTCTTCATGTGCTTTTTAGGCATTTGTATTTCTTCTTTGGAGAATTGTTGTTTCAGGTCATTTGCCCAATTTTTTAAATGGGTTGTTTGTCTGTTTATTTTCGAGGTGTAGGATTTCTTTATATATGCAGGATATTAGGCTCCTATCAGATATATGGTTGCCAAATATTTTCTCCCTTTGGGTATGCTGCCTTTTTACTTTCTTGATAACTTCCTTTGACGTGCAGAAGTTTTTAATTTTGAGGAGATCCCATTTATCTATCTTTCCTTTTGCTGCTCATGCTTTGGGTGTGAAGTTCATGAAACCATTTCCTATTATAAGGTCCTGCAGGTGCTACCCTACATTATCTTCCAAGGTCTTTATGGTTTGGCTCTTATATTTAGATATTTGATCCATCTTGAGTTGATTTTTGTGTAAGGTGTGAGATGGTGTCCCTCTCTATTCTTTTGGTAATAGATATCCAGTTCTCCAAGCACCATTTGTTGAAGAAGCCATTCTCTCCCAACTGAGTGGGCTTGGTGGCCTTGTTGAATATCAGATGACTCTATATGCAAGGATCTATATGGGAACTCTCAATTTAATTCCATTGGTCAGTATGTCTATCTTTGAGCCAATACCATGCAATTTTTATATTTCTTAATTATAAAGAAAATCAATTTTGATATTTTTTCTAGAAGTTAGAAAATGTTAAAATCAGCTGTATTTTTCATTCATGTAGATATATTTTCATATAAATAGAAAATAATTAAAATTACTTACTTCTTTTGTCTTAGAGGATTCTGTTTTAATGAGTGTTGCATAGTGCACTTTTTCTCTTCCTTGGTTCTCTTAAGAGAAGTGATCCCCAACCAGAATGGAGAGAGGCAATTGGACTATGGTGACAGAGATTATTTTTATTGGGATACCTACCACCAGGGCCATTGGGGGTCTCCTGTTCTTTATTTTTTATATTGGCTTATTTGGTGACTGTCCTTGGAAAGAACTCTTCATTACACTGCTTCTTGTGGATTATAGGTTCCAATCACCTATGTATTTCTTCCTTAGCAATCTGTCTTTCAGTGAAATATTAACAACTACATGTGTTGTTACCAAGATGTTGGCAGGATTTCTGTTAGAGAAGAAGAGCATTTCCTTTAATGAATGCCTTGCCCAGTTCTATTTCATCTTCCTCTCTGGATATACTGAGTTTATCCTTTTGCTGTCATGTCCCGTGACTAGTATGTGGCCATTTACAGCCCCCTTCATTACCCTATGGTTATGACCAGTTCATTCTGTGTCTGTCGTGTAATACTATCCTGGGTAGGCAGCTTTCTCCTTATTCTTCCAACCACCATCTGTAATGAAAGGCTGCCATACTGTGGCCCCAATGAGATTGATCACTTTTTCTGGGACAGTGCACCACTTCTCCAGTTAGCTTGTGCTGACATACATGCCATTGAACTATTGGATTTCCTCAGCTCCTTTTTCCTGCTCATCAGCTCCCTCTCACTCATGGTGGTATATCACCTAAGAGTGATATGTGTATATCATATCCTATGTTTATATCATCTCCACCATTCTGAAGATACCCTCAAGCAAAGGTCAATGCAAAGCCTTTGCCACCTGTGCCTCTCACTTCACTGCGGTCTACATGGGCTATGTGGTCTCTATCTTTGTGTATGTCTGCCCACCACAGAAAAGCAACTCCACCTCAACAAGATACTCTTTATATTCTCCAGTGTGATCACACCTCTCCTGAATCCCTTCATCTTCAGTATACCGAATGAAACCATGAAAGATGTACTGAAGGACACCTTAACCAAGGGTCAGGATTTCATTAAGTGGATGAAATCCAAGTGAGCAAACCATTGGGAATCATTCCAGACCTGGAAATTCTCAGTTTTTTAATGAGAGTCCAGCAATTGATACAATAAATGGCAGTATGTCTATGCCAAGTTATCATATTGTGTCCTGTCATAATATAGTTAAACTGGGTTCACGTACATCTTATCCTTAAAATTCATGAATAAATATTAAATAGAGTTAATTACTCTTGGTTTTGATAGTGACCACTAATTGACATAGTGATTGTGCTGATAATTAAGTGAAGACAAAGTAATAGGAGAGTAGTAATGAAGACCCATATTTTTGTACATTGTTTGCTGAGTTGATATGTACCAGATTGGTAAAGAAGCAACAGTTCTACTCTGTGTTCCTGTAGAAAGCACACACATACACACACATGCAAACTCTCTCACACACACTCACACACAGTGAAATGTAATCAATGAATAAGTCCTGAGATTTTTTTTTTTAATTTAGCCCTTACCTAGTGTCAATTATTATTAAAATCATTGTTTTTCTTAATAAGTTTAGATATATTTATGAACCAATGAAGCATACAATTTATCCAGAGGGTACAATCAATGGTATTTAGCATAATCAAATAGTTGTGCATTCATCACTTCAATCATTATTAAAGCATTTTCATTATTTTAATAATAATAATAAACAAAAAAACAGACAAACAAGCAAGAACATTCCTTACCTCTCAAACTCTCTTTTTCCCATGCTGTACATAGCTGCTATTTCTGGCTATTTTTGCTCAATTATTCATTTGCTTATTAAGCAGGTGTATTGAGATATATTCACGTAACATATGATCTATCAAAGTATATAATAAATGGCTTTTTTTAACTGTTAAAAAGTCCTGTATTGTAAAATTGTAAAATAAATTAAAAAAAGGATTTAAGGAAATTACAACATTTAAATGAGATTGCAAAGCCAGGATAGATTTTATATAATCAATTATAAAAAGAGATAGCGGTATCATAGCAGCAAATGCTAATTTAAATACAATAGAAATAAATTATAACATAATTCTAATTTTTGTATTACAGCTCTAACTAATTATTATTGGACATAATAATCTCTAAGAATGAATTAAATTATTGGTTTAGTTATTTAATTTCTTTTTAGGCCAAAATTTTTTCTAGATAACCAAATTCTTACTTGGGAATTTTTCACATATTATTGTAGTGATTTACAGCAGATAATTTGCCAACTCATAATTTCATGAGGTAGAAAAACTCAAAATCTTTTTCAACAAAATCATTTTTGATTCAGATAGATTATTTTAATTAAAGAGCATGAATAAAGAAGCATTAAAGTAAAATGAAGTATCAAAAATATCTCTCTTCTCCAGGCCTCCTCAATTAAAAAGAGGGTTTATTTTCTGTGAAAAAATATTAAAGAATACAACAGGAACAATTTGCCAGTAGCACTGAGTAATTATTGTTCATATATGATAATGTTGACATTTTACATTTATCTGGTCCTCTTCAGCTATTTTTTAGTTAGTATTTGCATGGAATACCTTTTTCTAACCTTTCAATCTTGTAGACAACTTATAGACAGATCATATTTTTTAATCTATTCTATCAGTCCATGTCTTTTAATTGAGGAGTTAAATCCTTTAACATTCAGTGTTATTACTTTAAAGACATTACTTCATCCATTTTGTCCTTCAGCTCTCTGTTGTCATATCGTTCTAATGTCTGTCTTCTTATCCTTTAACTTGCCCTTTCTAATGATCTTCATTTTTAAACTTAAAGGCATTATTTCGTACATTTTGTCCTTCAGCTCTCTGTTGTCATATCGTTCTAATGTTTGTCTTCTTATCCTTTAACTTGCCCTTTCTAATGATCTTCATTTTTAAACTATCTCCAAATTTATTTCTTTTGTTTTTTCCTTTCAAGCTCCAGCACCCCCTTTAGTATCAAATCTGGTCTTTAGGTAACATATTCTATCAGATTTTGTTGCTCTGTAGACTTTGGACTTAAATGGAATTAAATGTAATGGGTAAATATATTTTTTTTTTGATCAAACAATATGTTACAAAATATATTTGGTTCATAGTAACGCATTCATACAGTGTTTGTCCTTTTGTGTCTGGCTTGCTTCACTCAACATAATGTCCTCCAGGTGCATCCATGTTGCCATAAACTTTACGACTTCATTTCTTCTTACAGCTGCATAATATTCCATTGCATGAATACACCACAGTTTGTTTATCCATTCATCTGTTGATGGACACCTGGGTTGTTTCCAGCTTTTGGCAATGGTAAATAATGTTGCTATGAACATCGGTGTGCAGATGTCTGTTCGTGTCATTGCTCTCAGTTCTTCTGGGTATATACCCAGTAGTGGTATTGCAGGGTCAAATGGCAAGTCTATATTCAACTTGTTTAGGAACTGTCAAACAGTCCTCCATAGTGGTTGTACCATTCTGCATTTCCACCAACAGTGAAGAAGTGCTCCTATCTCTCCACATCCTCCCCAACACTTGCAGTTCTCTGTCTTTTAAATAGTGGCCATTCTGAAAGGTGTAAAATGTTATCTCATTGTAGTTTTGATTTGCATTTCCCTAATCACGAGTGATGTTGATCATTTCTTCATGTGTTTTTTTGTCATTTGTATTTCTTCTTTGAAGAAATGTCTTTGGCCCATTTTTTAATTGGGTCATTTGTCTTTTTACTGTTGAGTTGTAACAGCTCTTTATATTCCTGGCTATTAAACCCTTATCAGATATGTGATTTCCAAATATTTTTTCCCATTGAGTTGGCTGCCTTTTCACCCTTCTGACAAAGTCCTGTGAGGTGCAAAAGTGTTTAATTTTGAGGAAATCCCATTTATCTATTTTTTCTTTTGTTGCAAATGCTTTGGGTGTAAGGTACAAGAAACCGCCACCTACTACAAGGTCTTGAAGATGTTTCCCTACATTTTCTTCTAGTAGTTTTATGATCCTGGCTTTTATATTTAGATCTTTGATCCATTTTGAGTTGATTCTTGTATAGGGGGTGAGATAGTGGTCTTCTTTCATTCTTTTGGTTATAGATATCCAGTTCTCCCAAACCATTTGTTGAAGAGACTCTTTTTTCCCATTAGCGTGGGCTTGGTAGGTTTGTCAAAAACCAGTTGACTGTATAGGTGAGGGTATATTTCTGGGTTCTCAATTCTATTCCACTGATGATGTGTCTATCTTTATGCCAGTACCATGCTGTTTTGACCACTGTAGCTTTGTAATATGTTTAAAAGTCAGGCAGTGAAATTTCTCCCACATTACTTTTCTTTTTTAGAATGCTTTTGGTTATTCCGGTGCACTTACCCTTCCAGATGAATTTGGTAATTGCCTTCTCTAATTCTGAAAAGTAAGCTGTTGGAATTTTGATTGGTATTGCATTGAATCTGTAAATCAGTTTGGGCAAGACTGACATCTTCACAATATTTATTCTTCCAATCCAGGAACACGGAATATCTTTCCATATGTTTAGGTCTTTTTAAATTTCTTTTAGCATTGTTTTGTAGTTTTCTGCATATAGGTCCTGTACTTCTTTGGTTAAATTAACTCCTAGGTATTTGAGTCTTTTTGTTGCTACTGAAAATGGAATTTTCCTCCTGATTTCCTCCTCAGGTTGTTCAGTACTAGTGTAGAAAAACATTACTGATTTTTGCGTGTTGATCTTGTATCCTGACACTTTGCTGAACTCATTTATTAGTTCAAGTAGCTTTGTTGTGGATACTTCAGGACTTTCTAAATACAGAATCATGTCTTCTGCAAAGAATGAGAGTTTTACTTTCTCTTTTCCTATTTGGACAGCATTAATTTTTTTGTCTTGTCTAATTGCCCTAGCTAGAACTTCTAGTACAATGTTGAATAACAATGTTGACAGTGGGCATGCTTGTCTTGTTCCTGATCTTAGAGGGAAAACTTTCAACCATTCCCCATTGAATTGATGTTGGCTGTGGGTTTTTCATTTATGCCTTTTATCATATTGAGGAATTTTCCTTTTATTCTATCTTTTGAAGTATTTTTATCAAAAAAGGATGTTGGATTTTGTTAAATGCCTTTTCTGCATCTATTGAGATGATCATGTATTTTTTTTCCTTCAATTTATTAATGTGGTGTATTACATTGATTGATTTTCTTATGTTGAACCAGCCTTGCATACCATGAATAAATCCCGTTTGGTCATGATGTATAAGTCTTTTGATATGCTGTTGGAATTGATTTGCAAGTATTTTGTTGAGAATTTTTGCATCTAGGTTCATTAGAGAGATTGGTCTGTAATTTTGTTTTCTTGTGGAATCTTTATATGGCTTTGGTATTAGGGTCATGTTGGCTTCATAAAATGTGTTGGGTAATTTTCCCTCCTCTTCAGTTTTTTGGAAGAGTTTAAACAGGATTGGTGTTAATACTTTTTGAAATGCTTGGCAGAATTCACCTGTGAAACATCTGATCCTGGACATTTTTTGGGGGGACATTTTTGATGATGGAATCAATCTCCTTAATTGTGATTGGTTTGTTAAGTTCTTGTATTTCTTGTAGCATCAGTGTAGGTTGGTTGTGCGTTTCTAGAAATTTGTCCATTTCATCTAGGTTTTCTAGTTTGTTGGCATATATTTTCTCATAATATCCTCTTATTATTCTTTTTATTTCTGTGAGGTCATTTGTAATTTCCCCCCTTTCATTTCTGATTGTATTTATTTGCATCTTCTATCTTTTTTTCTTTGTTAGTCTAGTGAGGGGTTTGTCAATTTTATTGATTTTCTCAAAGAAACGGCTTTGGGTTTTGTTGATTTTCTCTATTGTTTTTCTGTTCTCATTTTCATATATTTCTCCTCTAATATTTATTATTTCTTTCCTTCTGCTTGCTTTGGGATTGGTTTGCTGTTCTTTTTCTAGTTTCTATAGTTGTTCAGTTAAATCTTTTAGTTTAGCTCTTTCTTGTTTTTTAATATAGCATTTAGGGCTATAAATTTCCCTCTCAAGACTGCCTTTGCTGTATCCCATAAGTTTTGATACGTTGTCTTGTCATTTTCATTTGTCTCAATATATCTACTGATTTCACTTGCAATTTCTTCTTTGACCCACTGAATACTTAGGAGTGTGTTGTTCAGTCTCCATGCATTTGCAAATTTACTTTTTTCCTGTCTGTAATTGATTTCTAGTTTCATTCCATATGATCTAAAAAGGTGCTTTGTATAATTTCAATCTTTTTATATTTACTGAGAGCTGTATTGTGACCTAACATGTGGTCTATCCTAGAGAAAGATCCGTGGGCAATTGAGAAGAATGTATAATCCACTGAGTTTGGATGCAGTGTTCTCTATATGTCTGTTAGGTTTAACTTGTTTATCATACTGGTCAAGTTCTCTGTTTCTTTGTTGATCTTCTGCCTACTTGTTCTAGCTAACGATGTGAGAGGGGTGTTGAAGTCCCCAACAATTATTGTAGAGATGTCCATTTCTCCCTTCAGTTTTGCCAGAGATTTTCTCATATATTTTGGGGCACCCTAGTTAGGTGCGTAGGTATTTATGACTGTTATATCTTCCTGGAGGATCATCCCTTTAATTAATATATTATGGCCCTCCCTATCTCTTATCACTTTTTTGCATTTAAAGTCTGTTTTGTCTGATATTAGTATAGCTAACCCTGCTCTTTTCTGTTTACTATTCATGTGGAGTATCTTTTTCCAACCTTTTACTTTCAGTCCATTTGTATCCCTTTTCTGAGATGAGTTTCTTGTAAGCAGCATATGGATGGCTCGGATTTTTTTTTGTGTGTGTCTTTTGATTGGGGAATTTAATCCATTCACATTCAATGACATTACTGAAAATGCACTATTTCCTCCATTTTATTCTTTGGTTTTCATATGTCTTCTTGTTTTTGTCTCTCTTTTTACAATTTTGGTTATCCTTTCTGCTTTTCTTTCTTCTATACTCTCCTTCAAGCCTCTCTCTCCTGTCTTTTTCTTTCAGATTCTAAGGCTTCCTTTAATATTTCCTGCAAAGGTAGATTCTTTTCTGCAAACTCTCTTAGTTTCTGGTTGATTGTGAATACTTTATACTCACCTTCATATTTGAAGAACAGTTTTGCTGGATAAAGAATTCTCAGCTGGCAGTTTTTCTCTTTCAGTTTCTTAATTGTATCATACCACTGTCTTCTCACCTCCATGGTTTCTGAAGAGAAATCTTCACTAAGTCTTACTGGATGTCCTTTGTATGTGATCATTTGCTTCTCTCTTGCTGCTCTTAGAATTTTCTCTTTATCTTTTACATTTGACATACTGAATAGTATGTGTCTTGGCATAGGTCTATTTGGATTTATTCTCATTGGGGTACAGTGTGCTTCTTGGACACGTAGGTTCATTTCTTTCATGAGAGTTGGGAAATTTTCAGCCATTATTTCCTCAAATACCCTTTCTGCCCCTTTTCCTTTCTCTCCCCCTTCTGGAACTCCCATGACACATATGTTGTTGCGTTTTGTGTTGTCATTCAACTCTCTGAGCCCCTGCTCAATTTTTTCCATTCTTTTCTCTCTCTGTTCTTTTCTCTCTTCAATTTTAGCTGCTCTGTCTTCAGTATCACTTATTTTTTCTTCTGTCATTTCGAGTCTGCTGTTGTATGCCTCCAATGTGTTTTTGACTTCACCTATCGTGTCTTTCATTCCCATGAACTCCATTACTTTTCTGTTCAGGATTTCAAATTCTTCTTTGTGTTTGCTCAATGTCTTCTTGATGTCATTTATCTTTTTAACTATACTGTCTTTCATCTGATTAATTTGATTTTGGAAATTTGTGCTCATCTCACTGATTAGTTCTCTCAAATTCTGCATCTCTTCTGGGACTTTTATGTATTCCTTTTTTGGGCCATGTCTTCTATTTTGTTATTATGGCTCATAATTTTTTGCTGGTGCTTAAGCATCCGGTTAAATTGTATTTTACTTAGATGCTCTATCTCTTTCTCTTTTATAGGGATTTAGTGGCAGGAAGCTGTGAGTTACCACAGCTCTTTGACTTTTGGATTGTCTGCTGGTTGCTCAAAACTGGGCACTGGGCCCAGTAATTGGTTGGAGAGTCATTTCCTAGGGTCTTGGGCAGGAAGGCAATAGAGGCCAGGAAAGCCTCTCCTATTTTTTTTTTTATTTTCTTATGCGCACTTTCTGGGTCTGCCAGGAGATGGCACTCGTTGGCAGCGCTCAATTCAATGCCTGGTCAGAGTGTATTTGTTGTGACACAGACCAGATCAATGTGATAGAGCCTCCTGTCTGGGTGCTAAGAGCCTTGTAATTCAAACTTTCTAAGACAGTTCTCCAGTCTTCTCTGGTAGGCCCCTCCCTTTTCCCAGCTAGGAAATATTTCCACTCCTCTCTGAATCCTCAACAATCAGTCCCTGTTAGTAGAGGAGTAGATTGGGAGGTTTGTATATCTTTAGCCCCTTGCAGGCTCCAAGGCAAACAATGGCGCAGTCCCACCCAGCCTGGAAGGGCTCTCGGGACAGGGCAGACCAAACCTGTGAGTCTAAAGTAGGGTCAGCCTCAGGCTCTCTCTCCCCTCTTCTGTGGTGTCCTCAACAATTAGTCCAGGCTAGAAGAGAGGGAGGTTGTGAGGGTTGGATTTCTCCAGTCCTTCCTAGGCTCCCAGGGCAAATTACCGTGTGGTCTCTCCTGGCCTAGAAGGTTCTGTGGGGCTCCGCAGCCCAAATTTGCCTCACCCTCATTTTTGAAGGACCACTTTACTCTATACAGAATTCTTGGCTGGCAGTTTTTCTCTTTCAGTACCTTAAATACATGATACCACTTTCTTCTCTCCTCCATGGTTTCTGATGAGAGTTTGGCACTTAATCTTATTGTGTTTCCCTTGTATTTGGTGTTTTGTTTTTCTCTTTCTGCTTTCAGAATCCTCTCTATATCTGTGATATCTGTCATTCTAAATATGAGGGGTCTCAGGGTAGGTCTATTTGGATATATTCTATTTAGGGTGCATTGTCCTTCTTGGATAGTGATATATATTTCCTTCATGAGTGTTGAGTAGTTTTGGGTCATTATTTCCTCAAATACTCTTTCTGCCCTTTTTCCATTCTCTTCCCCTTCTGGGACACTAATAATGCAAATGTTTGTGCATGTCATATTATCATTCAATTCGCTGTTTGATTTTTTCCATTCTCTTCTCTTTCTGTTCTCCTGTCTTTTCCAGTTCAGATGTTCTGTCTTCAAATCACTAATTCTGTCTTCAAGCAATTCAAATCTGCTCTTATGTACCTCTAATGTATTTTTAATATCATCCATCAGGTTGTTCCTTCCCATAAGGTCTTTTACTTTTCTTTGCAGTCATTCAAAATATCCTTTAAGCTTTCTCAGTGTCTTCCAAATATCCTTTATTTTTTTTTAGTCATATTTTCTTTAAAATTTTTTAAGTGATTTAGAAGAATTGTATGTTTATCACTGATTAATTGTATTAAGCTCTGTATCTCATGAGGATATTTGGTTTGTTCTTGTGGCTGGTTCATGTCTTCCTGTTTCCTAGTATGGCTTGTAATTTGTTGCTGATTTGTAGCCATCTGAATATGTTGGTGAATTTACTCTGATGGCCAATTTCTCTCTCTTGCTTATTGTTTTTTTTGCCCACAGTTCTTCTTTAATATTTGGTTCAACTTATTCTCAGTCTTAAAAATTGCCCAGCTTAAGTTTTCTAAATCAGTCCAGGTAATCACTAGTAGGTCACAGATTTTCTCCCAAGGGTTCGATACAGTGAGTGCAGGTTTTGTCCATGCAATTTCCTGACTGGCAAGGAGATGGTGCTAGTTTTCATGGAGGTGTTTCAGTCTTGGCTTTCCTAATTCCCTGTGTTGAATCTCCAGATAGGTGATTCAAAGAGAAAACATCTCCAGCCTACCATGCCTTTTCCCTTAAAAGAGTTGACAGGGAGGAATATGTCTGCTCTCCTCTAAGTCAGCTGCATTGAACCAGTTGTTTTACCACAGCTTAATTTCTTGGTATGGGAGAGGGGAGCCCTTCCCAGCTGCTATGGGGGCTTGGTAACTCATATTTGTTACTTCAGCTTCTTCCTCTATCTGTCCCTCATCCTCGTGAGAGTTGTGTAGCACCGTCCTGACCCCCAAAGCAGGTCCCTTGGACAGTTTTTTACTCTTTCTCCATTGTTTTTGTGAGAGCATTCAGTTTTGCCTGTTAGTGTATTGCCATTTTCCCACAATCCTCCCTCCAGGTACATTTTAGAAAAAGTAATTTGCAAGGAACCTTTAGCAAAGGAACTCTACCTTACAAAGTATGCTTCCTTTTGGGTTTTCAGCTACACCTAACATGCTGGCACATGTTTCTTGATCATGTTTCTTGATCATACAGCTCATTCTAACATTAGTTGGATATAGTTCATTTACTTTTTGAGGATTTGGTGGGAAGGGAGATTCAGTTTGCTAAATAGAAACTTCAGAGAAGTTGTTGATTTTTTTTCCATTGTCCTTGGTCCCTGCATTTTAATTCCTGTCACCAGACCCAGGATTATCCATAATCCCCTAATCTCAGCTTCTATAAAACGATCTTAGCCTCTGTCTGGCCTGTAAGTGTTGTTAAAAATTGGTTGGGTTTGTGAAATATGTGGTAACAATGGTCTTGCCTAGTGAGGCAGGGCAGATACCAATATATTTTCCTGGTATATTGTTCATAGAGTTCATGTCAGTGAGTTGGTGTATGCTTTAAAATGGTGCCAACTTGACTTTTACCAGTGAGGGGACACAAAGTCAGAAGTTGGGTGGAAAAATTACTGGATTTGCCCACATTTTACTTTAACAACTGCTAGGATTTCACAGTTGTAGATTAATTGTACAGTTCCACAGGTATATTAAGCTGCTCACCATGAATGATAAGCTCACTATTTATGAGAATAAATGCCTTTCCTTACCCATGCTGTTTCCCAGTCCTCCTTCTGTTCCCTTTCTTTCAGGTTTGCTTGTTTGAATAATTGCTTTCTCAATTTGACTCCCTCCCCATTGAAGTGCACAAGATTTATTCAAACCACTGTGATGTACTAAAAGTTTCCTAATGAATTTCCTGAAATCTCAGAATTCACTGAAAAATAAGAAACAACAAAAGATAATTTTATGAATTTCTCTGCATCTACATAAAATAATTTTGCTAGATCCATAATTTTGGGCATATCACTTACAGTACATTGGTTTTAGTAAACAAAATCTGTATTGGTGGTCTACTGTGAGTGACAAAACTCTATTCTAAGTCTGTCAGGGGAAAGAAAATATTTTGATGGCTCAGAGACTCCTGCAAGGAATTCAGCATGCAAAACACAGGCCTCTGTCTTGACCCAAACTCAAGTCAGGTTGCTCTTCCCTGCATCTCTTCTTCTTGGATCCTTTCTCTCTGGGGTAAAATGTTTTCTATCCACTGATGGATGTGGCATTAATCCCTTCAAATGATGCCAAAAAAAAAGTGAAACTGACTCTGTTTCTTTATTACACTTTGGAGAAGTACAGGGGAGGATCTATAGATCTGGCTTGGGTGAGTTGACCTTCCTTGGAAAAATTCCTGAATCCAGAGTAGAGATATGGACCCATTGTGATTAGGTAACCTCCTGAAATTATTTCAGGAAACAGGCTTAATGTTAAGGTGAACACAGTCTTTTTCTGACCTGAAACACTTTGGAAAATGAAAAGATGTACTGCAAATGGTCATACTGAGAAAATAGATATATAAAGTGATCTGTGCTGACTGTGCTGGTGAGGGGTTTAAGACCTTAGAACAATATGGGACATCCTACTTCTTACCTTAATTCCATAATAAGAAACTCACAGCACCCTTATTCTTTGTTATTACTCATTATCAATTTCTTCTAGTTAATTCAATTCAGTAGACTTGATTTTGTCTTCTAATGCTAGTTAATACAATTCCAGTGCATAACATTAAAATTCAAATCTACTTTGTTAACCAAAAGGGCAAAAGATAATTCTCTTAAGAATTCATAACTGATTACACAAATGGTCTGTACCAGATATATTGCAGCTTATTTTTTGTTATTTTTCCATCAAAAGATGAATCACGTTGATGTTAGTTGAAATGACAATCAAGGTTCCAGGAGCATATATGACTAATAAGGCATTAACTCACAATGATAAGGTGGAGTTTTCGGTTTCCCCTGTATTTGAACTTGAAAGAGACACAAAAGATATTAATCGATGGTGAAAGGCAAAAATGCTGAAGTTATGGAGGCAGGCTGACCAAGATATCCCAGGGATCCTCAGGCAATATAACTTATAGGTGTTCCATTTCATTATGAGAATTGAGCCCTAACAGAGTGAGATTTCCCAAACTTCTAAGGTTCTGAAAATAGGACAACTAAGCATCCTGAAGCAATAGTCTGTAGAGGAGATAGGCTGTGTGTGAAATCAGAGGCTTGAATGAAATTGTAAATCAACTACAAATTTGTAAATATTTTGGACACATATATTTACTGAGACCTTATTTCCTTAGTTAAGTAAAATTATTCTTTCAGTGATTCTAATGAACTTTTTCAGTAAAAAGGAATGCAAAAATATTACATAACATTATAATAGCAATCAAGTTAATCTAGAAGCAACATATATGCAGTAAAACTTGTATGTTTTCCCCAGATATTGTTTAAAATTAATGATATATCCACAAAATAATTTTTAAACAACATCAGGTAAATCATTTGTGAACCAGTAACTATGGTTAAATGTAAATTATAGCAACCATGAATAAAATTTATCTTTTCAAAGGTGACTTCCATGCCTCCACTTGCTCTTTTCATCCTATAGTCAATGTTTAGCTACCTCTCAATTAAAACTCCCCTAGAACATAAACTTTGTCTATTTTCTAACAATTCTCATTGTTTATTATGGATCCAGTCTCATATAGGAAACCTATAAGAAATTGATTTAATTTATTGAATTATAGTATCTGTTAAAAAACCTTTGGGAAACAAAAATGATTTTGATTAAAGCTTGGAACTAAAATGGCAAAATACCTGATTGAATTGCACTCATCTTTGTTTGAACAGTGTCTTTGCCGCATATCAAAAATAAATGTTGACAGGTTGTTGACAACACATGGATATAGATTACTTAAATAATTTTGCAAGGATGTCTATTACTAGAAGCCATAGGGAAGAACAGAAATGGTCATGAAGTGCAATTAAGAGAAGACACCATGGAGAAAAGTCAATTTCTCTAAGGATTAATCATAAGAAAGTTTCTGTTCATGTAATGATACCATTGTCCTCCCAGGAGTCTAGTAAAATCATGGTAGGAAAGAAGAATCTTCATTTTGGATCAACACAATTTCACATATACAAATGAAGGCACTTTTCACAGGTTTAAACTTGAGTCCGGTTCTTTAAACACAGTATGACTCTTTGAGATGAGTTAATTGCTTAAACAAATTAAATAAATTACAGGTCCAATATGTTGTTCCTCACTAACTTGGAAATAAGTCAGGCTTGTGTGAATATGTGTGCATGTATATGCTTAATACCTTACTGGATACTAGGAAGCAACAGGAATTTTGTTCTTTTTTAAGATTGCAGTCAAAATTAGAAGTAACTTCTGAGACTCAGGAAGTAATGATCATTACCACTAAAGCATATGATTTATATTTCTTCTTAACTTTTGTTCTGCTTCATTTGGAAATATTGTTGCTAGCAGCATATCTCTCTCCTGGGATATCTTTCCTCTTGAATGTTATTCTCTTACTGAACTTGTTTTTCTTATTAAATTTTGCAAAATATAAATAAAATTTGATCTAGAAGGAAAGGCATGCACAGAATCAGGTTGCTTCAAAAAGGCATATGAAAGGGTTTCCAGTTGGCCAAGATGGTGGTATAAGGTGTTCTAATGTATGCTGGCCACAGAATCTTTGTACAAATAAGAAAAACTAGCAAAGTCATCTTCCTTAGAATTATATAAATAATAATAAAATCAGTTAAAGTGTTGCAGTAATTAGGCAAGTGACAATTTGTGCAAATAAAGCTTTATAAAATGGTAGGGGAAGCTCATGATGCCGTGGTGGTCCTTTCCCAAATCCTCACAGAATGGTGTGGAGCCATCCTGTGCTTACTGTGGATCCTTGGTCCTGTTGAAGGGGTAACAGAGTAATCCTTATGTATATTTTGGGTTTGCCTGACTATCATGCCAGAATGAACCAAACTGAACCAGGAATTTATACTTTGGCTCACCCTCCCGTATTTGCAGATGGAAGCAGGTTATGGAAATAAATTAAGTCAAAACAGGCTGAGGCAAAGAATTACCTTCTTTATGTCATAAAATGGAGTACTCAGGATGAGAAGAAACTATATTTCATAGGGATTAGTGGGGACATTAGAATTCCTGTAACTGAAGGAATTCCTATGGCCAAATAAAATCACAAGCCAATGGCAAGACACAGGTTCAGAGAAGACAAGCAGAAACAGCATTTCATATACTCTTCTGCTGACTTTGACAAGAGGGTTAAACTCTGCCAAAGCAGAGCTACTTTGCTAAGACTGTGAAAGGTGTTGTTTGTATTGCTTTGTTTCTTTCACCTAAGTTCTGGACCTCAAGGAAATCTCAGTCATACCACTACCTGCATACAAACATAAAGAATAGATACATCATGGACTATATTCCAGAGATCACACTTTCAAATATGAAAATGTAAATTATGCAACAGAATATTATAGGACAAAGAAACAGAAAATGATGAATGGTTGAATTTAAAAAGATAAAATTCCAGAAAACATCAAAAAATAGACTTTGCATATACCAAGCAAAGACTTAAACATATGATGCTCATGCTCAAAAATTAAAAGAAATAATGGAGGAAGAAGTAAAGGATATCAGGGGAAAAAATGAATTAACAATATGAGACTCTCAATAAAGAGATATTTTACAAAGGATGCAAACAGAAATACTGGTGTTGAAGACTGTAAATATATTAAAAACTTTGATAGAGAGTTTCAACAGGAGTTTGTAGCAGGCAGAATAAAGATGAGCAAAGTCAAAGAGAAGAAAAGAGAAATGATTCAGGCTTAGGAAGAGAAAGTAAAAAAGTAATGAAAAATGTGAATAGAGCCTATGAGATCTGAGAGTTACTATCCTGAAGGTTACTATCAAGCATGCCAATATGTGCACTATGGGAGTGCCAGAAGAAAAACAATGGCAATGAACTTGGAAATAATGATTTCCAATGTTGCTTGGAAAGCAGAACTTGAAAGTGATGAACTTGTATATTTAGCTGAGATTTCCAAGCTAATTATGAGAAATGAAGCCAGGTAATTCTTTGCAGTTTACAGTAAAATGTTAAAGGAAAGGGATAAACTGAGAATCGAAACTTTAAGTGAAAAGAAACAAGAAATGTATGGTTTATGAGACTAGGATCAAAAGCATTTCTATCAGGGAACTTCCTGAGCTTCTGAAATGTGAGTCCCCAAGAAATAGGGTTCTATGTGACTGTTTAAATGATCTTGGAAATAGCCAGCCATTTCAGTGGAAGTCAGCATGAAATGTAGTTTTACCAGAAAAATATGTGGAAATTTCAATTGTCTTGTAGTTTGGGCCCTTGTGAACTGCATGAAAATCTGACAATTTTTAAAATTTTGCATGTGTAACTTATATAAGCAGTATCACTGCCAGCGTGGAATAAAAGGGACAGGGGAGGGACAAATTGAAGTAAGAATGACTTCAATTGAAGTACAATGGAAGTTTAGGTCTGTAGTGAAGAGCTATCTTCAGGCCAATAGAATGGGCCCACCCAAGTATGTGGAAAATGTGGGTCCACCCATGCTCTTGGAAGGGGTGAGCTCTGCACCCCATTGTTCAGGAAGAGTGCTGCTTTCCAAGTACTAAGTGATGGGGGGCCTGTGCCCCGAGTTTTCAGAGAACCTAGTCACCACCCAAGCCTTTGGAGAGTGTGAGCTTTATGTCTCAAGATTTTTTGAGAGCCTGGACACCACCCCAAATCTAAGATAGTGTAAGGGCCATGTCCCCAGATTTGTGGGGAGCCTAAACAGCACCCCAATATGAATAGCATCTGAGAACTATGCTATGGGGGTTGTGAGGAGCCTATGCACCACCTAAGAGATTGGGGCTTGTAACCCAGTGTTTGAGTAGAGCCTGGATGCCATCTCGATGGTTGGAAAAGGTCAACAGTATCCCCCAGTGTTTGGGGTGAATATGATCACTGCACAGGTCCTTGTAAGGGATGTTGCTGCTTCTCCATTAGGCCCATAGGTAACAACATTGATCCATAGATGACTCACAGAACTTTATTTCTAAAGGAGTTTGCCCTGCTGGGTTTCAGGATGGTTTGGGACCCATGAACCCTGTTTCCTTTCTAATTTTTCCTTATTGGAATTGGAATGTTTATCTTATGCCTGTCCCACCATTGTATATTGGAAGTACATGAATTGTTTTCTAGATTTCATAGGACAGACTACATCTACAATCAATATTTTTGAGATTTTGTACTTAGCAGTGTTTCTGAAGTGACTTAAAGCATTTGGGATGATGTGATGGAATGAATGTATTTCCATGTTGAAAGGACATGACTTTTTGGAGTCCTGAGGGCAGTATATGGTGTTTTGAGCCATGTAACCCCCCAAAACATCATGTTCTTAAATTTAATCCATTACTGTGGGTATGAAGCCATTCTATGTAGGAAATTTTGATGAAGTTATTTCAGTTATTGTGTGGCCCAACTAAATCAGGATAAGTCTTAAAATAGTTTTACTAGGGTCCTTTATAAGAAGAATGAAATTCAGACAGAAAAAGAGAAAGCCACAGATAATGAGTCAGAAGCTTAAGGTCAACTGAACCCAAAGAGAAGAAAGAGGACAGAACAGGCCACCATGTTCACTGACATGTGGTGGAGGAACTGAGGACCTAGGATCATGGGCAGCCATCCCCAGATGCCAGTCTCAGAGAAAACAGCCACACCTTGATAAGGCTTCGATTAAAACTTCATTTGGATGTGATTTGGACTTCTCTTAGCATCAAACCATGAGTCAATAAATCCCCAATGTTTAAGCCAGTCCTCTGCATGGTATTTTCTTAAGTAGGCAAGGTAACTGAAACATGCAGTCCTATTGGATTAAGGCCCACCCATATTCAATTTGGCCTTATCTTAATTGAATCTTTGAAGATAATATTTACATAGGATTTCCATCCATAGAACAAGTGTTAAAACTTAAACATGTCTTTGGTAGGGGTCATGTTTCAACCCTAATGAAATATTATACAAAATCCTTCCAGGATTTGTTTTTTATTAGAGTTATTGTAGGTTTACAGAAAGATCATAGACATGATTTTGTTATGTTTTGTTTCCATTTCCATTTGCTTCAAGAAAATTCATAATTTCTCTTGTTATTTCTTATTTGACTTATTGTTTGTTTAAGAATATATTTTTTTAATTTACACATATTTGGAAATTTTCCTGTTATTCCTTTGTTATTGATTACAAGTTGCATTCCATTATGGTTGGAGAAGATACAGTGTATAATTTCAGTAATTTTGAATTTACTGAAACTTAGTTTGTGACCTAACATTTGGTCTAACCTGGAGAAGGATCCAGGTGCACTGGAGAAAAATATGCATTCTATTGCTTTAGTGTGGGATACTCCATATAGGTCTCTTAGGTCGAGTTGGTTTATAGTATGATTGAAGTCTTCTGTTTCCTTATTGAACTTCTGTGTAGATGTTCTATCTATTATTGAATGTGATGTATTAACTACTCCAACTATTAATGTAGAACAGTCTGTACCTCCCTTCAAATCTATCAATATTTTCTTCAAGTTTTTCTTCATGGATTCTCTGGTTAGGTGCACATATATTTATAATTGTAATTTGTTGTTTTCTTATTGAATTGACCCCTTTATCAGTAACTTATTTGTCCCTTTCAACAGTTTTTGACTTAAAGTCTATTTTTTCTGATATTGGTATAGCTACCTCAGCTCTCTTTTAATTACTATTTCCATGGCATTTTCTTTTCCATCCTTTTACTTTCTTCCTACTTGTGTCTCTAAAGTTAAGGTGAGTCTCTTGCAAACAGGAAATAGTTCATTATTTTTCATCCATTCTGCCAGTTTCTATCTTTTTACTGGAGAGTTTAATTCACTTATATTTAAAGTAACTATGTATAACACAGGACTTTCTTCTGATATTTTGTTATTGGATTTTTGTTCATCTTAAACCATTTTTGTCTCTGAATTTTTCCATTAGTGCTAATCATATAGTAATTTGATGTTTGGTTTTGTGCCATATTGTGTCCCTTCTCTTTTACTTCTGTATGTAGTTTTCATATATATTTTAAGTTACTACCATGGAGCTTAAATTTAATATCCTAAATCTTTAATACTCACAAGTGATTTGATAGCAATTCAATTTCAATAGCTTATTCATACAAAGTTCCTACAACCTTGGCTCTATATCTGTTTATTTTACATATTAAAATTATATACTTATATAGTAAATATTAAAAACCATAGATATATCATTACTTTTTATGCATTTCTATTTTAAACCTGTAAGTAGTAAAAAAGTGGAGACACATATGAAAAAATATATTACAATAATACTGACATTTATAATTACCCATATAGTTAGCTTTACCAGGAGTCTTTATTTCTTTATACTGCTTTGACCCATGCTCTAGTGTCCTTTTTTCAGTTTGAAGAACTTCCTTTAACATTGTTTGAAGGAGGTGCTTTTTTAAATCAATTTTTTATAAAGAATATTTTGGTTACATAAATGTTACATAAAAAAATATATGGAATTTCCATATGTGCCCGCTCCCATGCCCACATTTTTTTTGTTTTTAATAACTTTTTTTATCTTTTTAAAAGGTACCTACATTACAATATGTTACATAAAAAATATAGGAGATTCCCATATGTCCTGCATTTTCTAACCCTCCCACATTTTCCCACATTAACAAAATCCTTCATTAGTGTGGTACATTTGTCAAAATTTCTGAAAACATTTGGGAGCATTGCCACTGTATTAGTCAGTCAAAGGGTTCTGACGCAAAATACCAGAAATTGGTTGGTTTTTATAAACGGTATTTATTTGGGGTAGAAGCTTAGAGTTACCAAGCCATAAAGCATAAGTTACTTCCCTCACCCAACTCTGTGAGGGGTCCAGCTTCCTGGGTTCCTCTCTTCCTGGGGCTTGATTTTTCTCCAGGTTCAGCTGCTTGTTCTCTCCACAAGGCCAGGTGTAGACTATCAGGCAAATGGCTCCTATCTTTTCCAGGGACCTTCTCTCCTTCCTCAGGACAAAGCTCCTCTGTATGCTTACTTCCCTGGGCTCCAGCTGAAGACTCCAATATCAGAACTCCAACACAAAACTCCAACTCAAAACTCCAACTCAAAAGTTTCAACTCTGTCCTTTGCCATGTCTTTTATCTTTGAGACTCCACCCATCAAGGGACGGGCTCAACGCCCTACTGTGATAGCCCAGTCAAAGCCCTAATCATAATTTACTCATTCCCAGATTAGCAGACCAGATTACATGCATAATCCAATATCTATTTTTGGAGTTCATAACTATATCAAACTGCCAAACTGCTACACTTCTCTCAGAATTCAAAAAATATGTTACAATATTCAAAAAACTTGAAATCAGTAACAATGCAAGTATAAAATGATATCATAATCAGTTTAAAGAAATACAGTTCATCTTGAGGCAAAGTGCCATCTGCTGTAGACCTCTGAAAGTTACAAAATTATTTATCTGCTTCCAATACATGAACAGACAGACAAAGAATAAACATTTTCATTACCATAAGGAGAAATTGGGAGGTTAAGCATGAGTCATGGGTCCTCTACAGTTCAGTAAACCTGAAGGGCATCCTCTATTTGATTTCAAATTCTGAGAGTCACTCTTAAGATGATGGTTTCTTTTCCTAGGGGCCACATGGGAACCCACTCTTTCCACAGGCTTACCCAACATCCATTTTCTTGGTTCCACCTTCATCGAGCATCTGAGTGTCAACCAAGCTCCAGACCTTACCTTCCAAGAGTGCTGGGGTGATTGCCACATCTTATCCAATTTTGGGGTTAGAATCTTAGACCCTCTAGTAGAGTGATGTGAAAACAACATCCCCCCTAATTTTTGGCATACAGGCTCAACCCAATCAGAGCAATGACTTGACCACCTGGCCTTCTCTAATCCATGGGGACAGGCACACCCCTCTCAGACCTAAGGGATGCTGACCTTAATGGCCCTAATCCTTGAGGAATGTGCCCCACCCTCTCTGCACCCTGGGGTGAAAAAACTCTCCCAGAACATTGGGTGGGAACATCCACCCTCTTCAACTGCCCAGACAAACTCACCCTTTCTGTACACATGGGTGGGGTTCTTCTCTTGGCCCAAAGTGATGTTTACTTCCAGATCGCAGCTTTCATGATTTTCTTCTTAAAGCTGTTTCTCCCTCACTCTTTCCTTTCCATGTTCCTTTTAGTCCAAGCTGACAGTGGTTTTGTTAATACAGCTCTCTCAGAAACCTTGTTGGTTTAGCATGCAAGAAGTAGAAGTTCAAGTCATTGGACAGTAAGACTTTCCACAAGTTTTTCCAAGATAAGTGCATCTTCAGTCCTGATTTACAAGTTCCAAGTTTAGTTAACTCCTGAAGTGGGGCAATATGGTCTGGGAGCTCAATTTCCAGAGGCTTGGAATTTCCAGAAACAGTTTCTGTTTTCTTTGTGCCCAAGAGTTCAGTCCTTAGCATATTTTGCTCCTCTAGTATTTTGCTATAAGCTGAAAGGGTAAGTCAAGCCACATTCTCTGAGTTTACCTTGGAAAGTTCTTCAGCTAAATTCTCAGGTTTTCCATTTTCAAATTCTGTCTTCCCTAAAACACCAGGAATTAATCTTGCTAAGTTCTCTGCAACTTTAAAACACAAATCACCTTTCCTCCATTTTCCAATAATAGTTTCATCATTTACTTCTAAGACATCATAAAAAGTCTCTTTAGTCCATATTACTGATAGTCCATATTACTATAAACAGTCTCTTCAAAGCACTGTAGGTCTTTTCTACCAAGCATTTCACAATTCCTCCAAAAAATACCCCTTACCCATCTCTTTTCCCAGGACCTTTTCTCCTTCCTTAGGACCAAGCTCTTCTATATGCTTAATTCCTAGGGCTCCAGCTAAAGACTACAACATCAGAACACCAACTCAAAACTCCAAATCAAAACCTTCAAATCTGTCCTTTGACATGTGCTTTATCTTTGAGACCCCACCCACCAAGGGGTGTGGTTCAACATCCTACTGATGAGGCCTAATCAAAGCCCTAATCATAACTTAATCATGCCCAGATAAACAGACCAGTTTACAAGTATAATCCAATATCTATTTTT
The DNA here is from genome assembly GCA_029593785.1 of Cabassous unicinctus. Classification (NCBI taxonomy): domain Eukaryota; kingdom Metazoa; phylum Chordata; class Mammalia; order Cingulata; family Chlamyphoridae; genus Cabassous; species Cabassous unicinctus. Next base: position 32,707 of record JAQZBX010009103.1, read on the forward strand.
GGAATTCATAACTATATCAAACTGCCAAACTGCTATGGCCACTAAGCATGGACTATAGTTTACATTGTAGGCTGCACTCTCTCCCACACAATTTTGTAAGTTATGGCAAAATATTTAATGGCTTGTCTATGTCATTGAAATGTCATTCAGGACAATACCCAGTTCCTGAAAATGGCCCCACATTACACCTGTATTTCCCTCTCCCTCCCCTCAGAACCTCCAGTGATCACTGCCTCCACATCAATGATAAGAGTTCTTCCATTGCTAGAATCACAATAAATCCATTGTAGAATACCAGTAAGTCTACTCTAGTCCACTGTTCATTCCCTAATCCCAAGGGTTCTGGGATGGTAATGCCCACTCCACCTCTAATTGAAAGGGGGCTTAGATCCTGTATTATTCAGCCAAAGAGGTGCTGAAACAAAATACCAGAAATCAGTTGACTTTTATAAAGGGTATTTATTTGGTGTAGAAGCTCACAGTTATCAAGCCATAAAGCATAAGTTAGTTCCCTTGTCAAAGTCTGTTGACACATTTTGGAGCAAGTGGCTGCCGATGCTCAGCCTTCCTCTTCTTCTTAAGGCTTCATGATCCCAGCTTCTTCCACTATCAGTTGTAGGTTGGGATAAGTCTTGTCTTTCTCCTGGGGCTTGTTTCTCTCCAGGCTCAGCTGCTCTCTCCCATGTGTTTACTTCCTGGGCTCCATCTCAAAACTCCAACCTCCCTTCTCTGTGGTTTGGTTTCTCTGTAAGTCCCCACCCACCAAGAGGGTGGGGACTCAACATACTAATGATTTGGCCCAATCAAAGTCCTAATCATAATTTAATCATGCCCAGAAAAACAGACGAGTCTGCAAACATAATGCTATATTAATTTTTGGAATTCATAAACAATGCCAAACTGCCACAGATGCCAAGGGACAGATGGAGAGGACTTCTTGCTTCCAGTTTCAGACATTCTCTTTTCCTTGGGAAGGTCATTGTCCATCATAATCACCTTGTTGGTTGTCCTGGGTGAGTCCAATGAACTGGAGTATAGCTGTTGCAACTGTGTTCAGATTCAGAGCTCAGCTGGCCAATAGACAACCCTAAGATTTCAGTTTCTTGGACATTTATCTATTAACTCTAGTACTAGGTTCAAATAGAAGAGGCAGAAAAGGCATGTGTAGGAAAACTGTAATTGAGTCCAACTGTGTCACACTGGGAGCATAAATTCCAAAGTAGGGTCCATGGGCAAGGTGCCAAACTCCTGAGCTTTCTGCCCTGCCTAAAGTATCTGGTTGACTCCAAAGCCCTCAGAAGTCCTGCTATTTGATGCAATATTTACTTTGGCAGTCAATGAGAGTCTGTTGAAACATGAATAAACATAACTTCTTGAATGACATCCTGACTTACTTCAAAGTACCTTGGCCATATAACTTCATTTGTCTTTACCTTTTCCCCCTTTTGTCAAGGTCTTATTCTCTTTGCGTTGCTAGTTGGTGCTTGGTAGTAATCCCTTGGTGTCAGGGAGGCTCATCCCCAGCAGTCATGTTCCATGCTAGGGAGAAGGCAATGCATTTATATGCTAAATTTGGCTTAGAGAGAGGCCACATTTGAGCAACAGGGAGGCTCTCAGGTGGTAACTCTTAGGCACCTTGTAATACTATGTTGAGTTTCAATTTCAAAAGTAAAGATTCATAAGTATAGTCATCAATATTATGGACCCATTAATGGACCATCCTCCGTCACTAGTCACTGCCCTTGTACTTTTGGTTTCCTTAGCTGTTCAAGAAAATGCCACACAGTATTTTGGTTTAAGCAAAGGAAATTTATAGGCTCATGGTTTTGAGGCTAGAAGTCCAAATCAAGGACTCATCAAGTTTATGCTTTCCTCTCGAAAACTGGCTGCCAGTACAATGAAAGAAAATTAATTATCTCTAAATACTCTGGGAATGAATGCAGTCTTACTTTCTCCTTAATTTTAGCTTTATGATAACAAATTTAGATTTCATATGCTCAGAAGTATAAGAAATAAATTTACACTGTTTTAAAAAATTAAATATGTAGTAATGTTTTACATCAATTTTGGAGGAAAAATAAGAAAAAATAAAAAATATAAAATAAAAATGGACTTTATCTAAACACATTTCATTTATTAATTTTTCTTTAAAGAAAAAGAATAAAATACAAATATGTGACATTTTAAATTTTCCATGTATTACTAATAAAATTTCTACAATATTGAAAATATAATATGGAACAACATGAACAAATTTAAATTAATACAATTTGCAACCTAAATGAAATGGAATCATACCTTGTAAAAATGTTCATAATAGCTGAAGGACTGAAAATATATTACTTTGACCTATATCTTTAATACCCAGATCCATATTGATTTATATATGTATTGTAGTTGATATTTATGAAGAAATTATATGAATATTACATGAACTATGCCAGAAGATAATGGAAAGTGTAACCCCTTCTAACTCATTTATGAGCTAAAAATATCCACATTAACATAATAACACCAAGTACTGAAAATATTACAAAAATGACACCAAAGAACAATATCTATCATGAACATAGACCAAAAAATACTTTAAAATATTAGTAAATTCATTCATGCTCTATATTACAAAGATGGTACTATGGAATATTAGGATTCATTTCAGGAATAAAAAGTTATTATTTCTTTAAAAAGTAATTAATTTAATCAAGTCTTTCCTTAAATAAAGGAAAAAAATATGATCAACTAAGTAGGTATAGAAAATATTCAATAAAATTTAACACTTGTTCATAATAAAATCTCATGTTAAACTGATCTAATAGGAAACGTACTGTGGAGGTAATTTGAAAATCTCAGATATCACCCTTTTTCATCAATGGCTCATTGTTTGTTTGTTTCTTAAATAAAATTTTATTGAAGCATATCATTCATACCTGAACATGCATAAACAATAAAAGTATAGGAAATTTTGTGAATTTATTAAACAAACATGCATATCATCATACAAGGACCCCATACATCTCCCCATTTCCAATACCTTGCACTGTTGTGAAACATCTGTTACAAACTGTGAAAAAGCATCATCAAAATATTATTACTAACTTTAGCCCATATCTTATATTTAGTGTATCTTCCCACAAACCACCTGATTATTAACACCCTATATTAGTATTATATATTTGTGCTTGTTCAGGAGAAAACATTCTCATACTTGTGTTAATCACAGTCCATTTTCCACTACTGGATTCCCTGTGTTAAGCAGCCCCATGCTTTGTACAATCCATTCAAAGTGTACACTCAGTGACTTTCATTTTCATCATAGAATTCTCTTGTCATCATCTCAGTCAATTTTAGAAACTTTTCTTTACTCCAAAAAGAAAAATCCTAGACCCCTTTATACAGCCCTAATGTTGTCCCTTTGTATTGAAAAAATATATTCTTCCCATGTTGCATTGTTACATTGTTTCATTGACCCCAAGTTACATTGTTTGTAATTCTCCAGTGTATCAACATATGCTTAACAATTTGAAAAAGAAGTGAATTCTTATATTTATACAATTAACTATAATCTTCATCCACCACCAAAATCTCCATGTTATACATACCCTAGATTATTCTCTAGCTTCATTTCAATTGACATTTAATTCCACATACTACCTCTTTCAGGCATAATCACATTTATCAATCAACAGTATTATACCATGTTACTCTCAGTTCTATTCATTTCCATACTTTCACAATTAACGTTATAATGCTACATACATTAAACATCATCTCAATCTCAACCCACCTTCTATTTCCTGCTAACCTACACTCTAGAGTTTACCTCTGTGAGTTTGCTCATCATATTTGGTTCATATTAGTAAGACCATACAATATTTACCCTTATGTATGTGGCTTATTTCATTCAATGTAATATTTTCTAACTTCATCCATGTTTTGATATGCACCCCAATTTCATTTCTTCTTACAGTTGAAGAGTATTTCATTGTGTGTATCTATCACATTTTGTTTATCTATTAATCTATTGATGGACACTTGGTATGGTATCTTATTTTAACAATATTAATAACTCATCATTTTGTGTTTGAAATCCACATATTTGTGATAGTGACAATTATGATATGAGAGTGACTTAATCACCCAATAATATGTCAAAACTTGCATGAAAGTTAAAATAATGAAGTGGAAGGCAATAAAGCATAGCACAATATTATCTACTGTGAGAACATAGAGAAAATGAAGAAAAACACTGAGAAAGATTTAAACTTTAAAATGTTTAATATGTATACTTTCCAATTAATTTGATGAAGCTGGCAAGAACCAAATACAAAAATCAGACTAGGAGAACATTAATAATGTGTACAAATATACCTAAAAATTTAAATTTAAAAACAAAAAACTTTTGTGCTATATAGATTTCAGTCCAGAATAGTTCATGAATAAAATACTGGGATTAAATCAGTAGTTGTTGTTATGCTTCAAAATATTTCCTTATACAGAAAGATGTTTTTCTTTCCTGCATATCAATTTGCCCTATTTTTTTAATATGTGTCCTTTATAACTTTGACTGAATTATAAGCTCTCATGGCAGGATCATAATCATTTTGGGGGGAATCAGTATAATTACCATACATTCAATAAGTGTTAGTAAATATATTTTTATATAATGTTCTATGTTGTAAAAACATATATTTTTAAAATTTCTCTGGGATTTAAAAAAATACTTCACATAAATAAGTATCATTTAAATGGTTTTTGTGAGGTTAAAATGATAATTGTACAATTTATAAAAGACTATCTAGTACATAATAAATATTCAATAAATGTAGATGGCAAAGATGGTGATAAAGATGGCATGGTGATGAGGATGGCATCCTGTTTCTAGCTCAATGACTATGCGTGACATTATATAGCTTGAAAAGTTTTGAATGTTCATCAAAACACATGTGCAGAGGTTGATTTTTTTAGGCTCAATATAATTTTTAAGGAAGTTGTGATTACGAGTTCTCTTCACTTTTCCAATTTAGGAAATACATGAATAACCTTTAATTACAATTGCTTTTATTATTTATTCCTTTGAGAACATTGTTTCCTTAGAAATCTTCAGGGAAGCAGCAATGAAGGATTTATGCTTCATCCTCTTTCCAAGTTCAAATAATTTACAGGTATGATGACAGAAACTGCACACTTTTGGGTATCTTTTCTAGAAGGCAAGTGAAAAAAAATAGCTCATTCCCAGGCAAAGCCCTTACAAACTGTTCTATAGACAAGGTTGCATCCAAACATTCTGAGACTTTCAGAAAAAAGGAATAGATCTACACACATGGACAGCACCCAAACATGCAATTATAAACAAGACTCTGAAGTAATGTACTTGATCATCCATGAAAACTCTGAAGCACACTTCTGCATGTATGTAAAGAGTAGACAGTATTTGCCCTTTACTGAAACTTTGAACCCATTTCTTTTCTTCTTATTTTCCCTATCATAGTGATTTCCTCTTGTTCATTATTCTCTTCCATTCACTTAGTTCAACCCTATCCAAAATTTTGGAGTTTACTGAGTTTGTCTTTACTCTCTTCACTTGTGCATTTAGACTCTGCCTTTCCTTTAACTGCCAAGCACATCACTAGTGACTGAAAGATACCACAAGTTGCTAACATTAAGAGCACCTATTTATCAGATGACAGGAAAACCTCCTTCCAGTAATACCCCCTTAGTCCAAAATTACATTTACCTTCTTTACTAAATCCAGAAATATTTTCATTCCTTCAGGATGATTATAGGAAAAAAACCTGATTACATTCCTTTACAACTTTTCACTATATTGACACAATTAGGTCTTATTAATTAAAATGATTAATGTGTGTGAGAGGATTCTCAAAGTTTATTTTAAGTGATCACTGTGTAAACTCAAACTGTATTCCAACCTTACTTCTCCTCCATTAATCATTCAATGCACACCATACATATCAGAACTCCATGTGATCCTCCTAACTTGTCACATTAGGTAGTAAATTTATAATAAAAATAATTAGGGAAATAATTACAAAATTAATATTTTGGGTAAAAAAGAACAGGAAACTCTAAATCCAAAAACTTAATGTCTTCCCTTATTTCCACTATTATCCTCAGTGATGTAGTGAAATTTTAACTAACATTTCTAACATTTAACTAATGTTAAATAATATTTTGCTAATATTTAACTGCCTCATGAAACATCTACAAAAAAGTAGCAATAAAAATGCACAGCCAACTATATTTAGCTTTCCCAAAACCTGTCAATATCACACTTTATTGTTTTGTATTTGGATTTGAAATCACTTCCTGCTCTAAATTTGTACTCTTGCCTTCAACCAGTTTTTTTTCCTCCCAATGGGCAAAATTCAATTTTATTTCCATAAACTAGCAATGAACAATCTGAAAGTGAAATTATGAAAATAATTCCATTTAAAATAGCATGAAAATAATTATATACTTAGGAATAAATTTAGACAAGGAAATGCAAGGTGTATATAGTGAAATCTACAAATAATTGATAAAAGTAATTCAAGAAGACTTAAATAAATAGAAAGACATCCTGTACTCATGAATTCAAAGACTTCATAATGTTAAGAAGCAACACTACTGGTCTACATATTTGGTAAATCCCCATCAAAAATCCCAATGACCCTTTTGAATAGATAGAAAAAATTATCCTAACATGTATATGGAAATGTAAGGGACAGCAAATAGCCAATAAATTCTTGAAACAGAAGAACAAAGCTGAGAACCCAGATTTCACTGTTTCAAAGTGTTTTACAAAGCAACACTAATCAAAACAATATGTTACTGACAAAAGAGTAGGCATAGAATGCAGACCAATCAGTTAGAATTGAGAGCCCAAGCAGATATGTTCAATTGATTTTTGACAAGGTGGCAAGGCCATTTGATGGAGAAGGAATAATCTCTTCAATAAATGGTGCCACTAGAAATGAATATTCTCAGGCAAAATAAACTAATTGGACCCCTACCTCACATCATATACAAAAATTAACTTATAATAGAACAAAGGCCTTAATGTAGGAGCTAAAATTGTAAAACTCTTAGGAAACTCATAGGGATTAAATCTTTATGAATTTGGATTTGGAAATAGATTCTTAGATATGACACAAATGCAAATTTTTAAATTAAAGTCAGCTTCATCAAAATTAAACTTTTTTAAATCAAAGAATACTATCAAGAAAATATAGTCAATATACAGAATGGGACAAAATAATTGCAAATCATATATCTGTAAAGGGTTTAATATCCAGAATATATAAAAAACACTTTCATCACAAGATCAAAAAGGTAAACATCCCGATTAAAAAATGATCAAAGGACCAGCATAGACATTACTCCAAAAACAATAAAAAGTGACTAACAAACACATGTGAAGGTGCTTAATTTCATTAGTCAATAGAGAGATGTAAATAAAAATCACAGTGAGGGATTTTTGCCAAATCAAAATTTAAAATAAACATAGAATTATAAATCACAAAGTGTGAGACCTAGTGTTATCTAGAGTGTAATTATAATAATATTTTCCTTCATTTATAACAAAGGTAGCACACCAATGCTCAATATTAATAGGGAAATCTATCTGCTGAAGGCATATATGGGAAATCTGTGCTTGCTGCATAACTTTTCTATAAACCTAAAAATTCTCTAATAAAAAGATGAGAAAAATTAGCAATTAAATGAGGTTACTTTTATATATATATGTATATATATATGTATATTTATGCAATCTAAGCATCTTATTAAATTAATAAGATGCTTAGATTGCATAAATGTTACATAAAAATTACAGGGATTCCCATGTTCCCCACCTCCCACACCTCCCATAACATTCCACATAAACATCTTTCATTAATGTGGATCATCACCTGCAAAGGATATACACATCCTGGGGCTTTGCCACTAAGCATGGACCATAGTTCACATTGTAGACCCCACTCTCTCCCACACAGTTCTGCATGTTATATGCTGATGTAAAATGCCCTATATCTGTCATTGTAATGTTACTCAGGATAATTCCCAAGTCCTGAAAAAGCACCTGTAATACAACTGCTTTTCCCTTCCCTGCCCCCAAAGTATCCAGTGGTCACTGGCTCCACCTCACTGCTGTAATTTCTTCCATTGCTTGAATCACATTATGTCTACAACAGAATACCATTAAGTCCACTCTGATCTATAGCTCTTCCCCCAATCCTGAGGAGTTTGGGATGGTGATGTCCACTCCACCTACAAGTGAGAGGGGGCTTATATCCCATGGATAAGATGGATGGGATTACCCTGCCTGCAGCTGCAGGCTCTCTCCATTCCCTGTGATGGTCATTGTCCATCATAGTCTCCTCGCCAGGTGACTTGGGTGAGTCCATTAAGTTGTAGAGTAGGAGTTGCAGCTCCACCGGGATTCCAGGCACAGCTGGCACATGGGCAGGATGAAGGCTCCAGTTTCTGGAAGTACACCTACAAACTCCAGCATCACATATATGTTTGAGTAGAAGGGACTGATGGACCATGTGCAGGGAGTACGTATTTGAGTCCAACTCTGTCACTCTCAGGAACACAGATTCCAAAGTAGAGTCCACTGATAAGGCATCAATCTCTGGGGCTATCCCCCCTTATATAGTACTTTGGGGTCTCCAGAGGCCTCAAGATCCCCTCTGTGTGGGATGATGTCCACTTTGGTGTTCTATGAGATCCTACTAAGTTGTGCATAAGCATTACCTCTGGGATGAACTCCTTACTCTCTTTGAAGTCTCTTAGCCACATGAACTCATTTTTCTTTACATTTTCCCCCTTTTATTCAGCATCTTTTTCCAGTTGTATTGCAAGCTGGCACTTGGTAGTAATCCCTCATTGCCAGGGAGGCTCATCCCCGAGCATCATGTTCCATGCTGGGGGGAAGGTAATGCTTTCATATGGTGAGTTTGGCTTAGAAAGAGGCCACATTTGAGCAGCAAGGAGACTCTGAGGTCTCATCCCTTTGGCACCCCATAACAGTAGGCTAAGTTTCAATTACAAGAGCAAAGACTCATAAGGCTAGTTATCAATAAAAAGAACCCATCAGTTGACACTCCTCCTTTGCCAGACACTGCCCCTGCACTCGGGGGACTGTTGCTGCTCCCTTGGAGAATGTGGCAGAGCTCTCCTGGCTGGGAATTCAGTATTCCTTCATTTATTGAGTCATTGTCTACCCACTGTGACCATGCCCCACCCTTTGATCATTTGAACAATTTTATATATCTTTCATGTATATTCATGTGAACTTCCTCACATGAAACCCCCATCCCAGACACCGCACACCAATGATCCCCTTCTGCCCCCTCTGTAACCCTTCTGTGATCCAAACCTTCCATGAAGATGAAGCCCATATAATAGCCAAATACAATTAATAGGAAAATGAAATAAAGATAAGTATAAATATAAGAGATAAAATACAAGGTAACTTTAAAAAAAACACTAGAAATTAAATAACATTAAAAGATTGGGATATTCAATAAATGGGAAAAAAATTAAAATATGTATATATATATATATATATATATTTTTTTTTTTTACATTTTTCCTTTTATCACTGCATTATCAGGTGCCCAGTCTGTACTATGGCACCTGCCCCCTCTCACGCCCCAGTGTCTCCCGAATTTTCATTTAACTTTAAAAGAAGTTTTTGGTCACAGCAAAGTCACTCACAGAATTCTAGAGACTCCCATATACCCAACCTCCTTTCCCTTTCCTCACCCCATATTAAAACCTTTTTTATGTGGATGGTAGCATTGTTATAATTGTTATACAGATAGTGAAGCATAGCTACTAAAATTTATCAATGGTTTACAGTATAGTTTACAATTTAGATGGTACAATTTAATAATTTTTGATGATATTTACCATGTCCTGTGTTCATTACTGTAAGGTAATAAAAAACATTTCCTATGACCACTAAATACCCCCTGTTTGATCTTTTCTGTTCTGTCCTCCCTATCCCCCTGGGTCTCATGACTCTCCCCTGTCTTGACTCATTGAATGAAAAGAATCATAGTTACATGCAACAAGAGGTCTTGACATGCTGATTATCCTCTCCTATTAGGATCCACCCTTGTGCCTAAGAGACACCCACCTGTCTGTTTCTGGATGAATCGGTCCTCCTAGAGATAGGGATCAATCTTCTTCCTACTCACCGTGTTGTTCTCCACTCCCCAACACAACACCTTATGACTGCATGAACACTTACACATTCCCCAGAAGACTACTCCAGATGCACCCCTTCCTGAATGCCCCCCCAACCCACACCAGAAACCAGTGACAATACCTTGTCATACTGCCATAAAAGCATTCCCACTCCTGTATTTTCAACATCATACCCACAAATCCCATGTTCACCTAGTCCCCCAATCAACTCTCCCGTCAGTATCCGGGGTATTCTAACCCACCCTTCCTAATCTACCCACCTGTCAACCTTGCACCACCAAACCCAGTAGTGTCTCTACCTACCTGTCATATTCTTCTATATGCAACTATACTCTATCACTTTACCATAGATTATGTCCATATGCGTAATGGCTCACAACCTTCTCTTCTCTTTCTCTCCCTTGTTAACCTCTTTTTCAGACAGTGGTTCTCAGAGACTGCTCACTTTCCGCAATTCAAATCAGTGAGGTCATATACTGTTCATCCTTCAATGCCTGGCTTGCTTCACTCAACATAAGGTCTTCAAGATTCATCCATGTTATTCCATGTGTTAGCACTTTATTCTTTCTTACAGCTGAGTAATATTCCATTGTATGTATGTACCACATTTTTTTTATTCATTCATCTGTTGATGGGCACCATGGCTGATTCCAACTTTTGACAATTGTGAACAATGCCGCTCTGAACATTGGTGTGCATATATTTGTTTGTGTTTTTGCTTTTAATTCTTCTGGGTATACACCCAGCAGTGGAATCGCTGGATCATACGGAAGATTTATTGTTACTTTTCTGAGGAACCGCCAAATTGTCCTCCACAGTGGCCGGACCATTCCACAATCCCACCAGCAGTGGATTAGGATTTCTATTTCTCCACATCCTCTCCAAAACTTATAGTCTGCTGTTTTTTTAATAGCTGCCATTCTGATGGGTGTAAGATGGCATCTCATTGTAGTTTTGATTTGCATTTCCCTAATAGCTAGCGATGTCGAGCATTTTTTCATGTGCTTTTTAGCCATTTGTATTTCTTCCTTGGAGAAGTGTCTTTTCAGGTCACTTGCCCATTTTTTAAATGGGTTGTTTCTCTTTTTATTTTCAAGGTGTAGTATTTCTTTATATATGCAGGATATTAGGCTCCTATCAGATATATGGCTATCAAATATTTTCTCCCATTGGGTAGGCTGCCTTTTTATTTTCTTAATAAATTCCTTTGAGGTGCAGATGTTTTTAATTTTGAGAAGATTCCATTTATCTATTTTTTCTCTTTCTGCTTGTGCTTTGGGTGTGAAGTTCATGAAATGATTTCCCATTATGAGATCCTGTAGATGCTTCGCTACATTATCTTCCACGTTCTTTATGATTTTGGCTCTTATATTTAGATCTTTGATCCATCTTGAGTTGATTGTTGTATAAGGTTTGAGATGGTATTACTTTCTCATTCTTTTGGATATGGATATCCAGTTCCCCAAGCACCACATGTTAAAGAGGCCCTTCTCTCCCAAATGAGTGGGTTTGGTGGCCTTGTCGAATATCAGATGACTGTATTTGCTAGGATATATATCAGAGTTCTCAATCCAGTTTCATTGGTCAGTATGTCTATCCTTGTACCAATATCATGCAGTTTTGGGCACTATACCTTTGTAGTATGATGTAAAGTCAGATAATGTGATAACTCCAATTTAATTTTTCTTTTCAATATGTCTTTGGCAATTCAGGGCCACTTATTTTTCCAAATATATTTTGTAGTTAAGATTTTCCTGTTCCTTTAAAAATGGTGTTGATTTTTATTGGGATTGCATTAAATCTCTAGATTAGTTTAGGTAGGATAGACATCTTCATGAAGTTTAGTCTTCCTATCCATGAACAAAGAATATTATTCCATTTATTTAAGTCTTTTTTGATTTCCTTTAACAGGGTTGTGTAGTTTTCTGTATATAAGTTCTTTACATCTTTAGTTAAATTTATTCCTAGGTATTTGATTCTTTTAGTTACTATTGCAAATGACATTTTTTTTCTTGATTTCCTCCTCAGATTGCTCATTATTGGTGTACAGAAATGTCACTGATTTTTGAGCATTGATCTTATAGCCTGTGACATTACTGAACTCCTTTAAAAGTTCTAGAAGCTTTGTTGTAGATTTCTCAGGGCTTTCCACGTTTAGGATCTTGTCATCTGCACATAGTGAAATTTTTACTTCTTCTTTTCCAATTTGATGCCTTTTATATCTTTTTCTTGCCTCAGTGCTCAAGCAAGTACTTCTAAGACAATGTTAAATAGGAGTGGTGTTAGTGAGCATACTTGTCTTTTTCCCGAACTCAGAGGGAAGGCTTTTAGGATTTCACCATTAAAGATGATGTTAGCTTTGGATTTTTCATATATACCCTTTATCATATTCAGAAAGTTTCCTTCTATTCCTATTTTTTGCAGTGTTTGTATCAGAAAAGGGTGCTGTAATTTAGCAAATGCTTTTTCTGCATCTATAGAGATGATAATGTGTTTTTTTTCTTTCAATCTGCTTATGTGGTGTATTACATGGATTGATTTTCTTATACTGAACCATCCTTGCATACCCGGGAAAAAACCCACTTGGTCATAGTGTATAATCCTTTTGATAGGCTGTTGAATGAGATTAGAAAGTATTTTGTTGAGGATTTGAGCATCTAGGTTCATTAGAGAAATTGGTCTGTAATTTTCCTTTCTTGTGATGTCTTTGTTTGGTTTTGGTATTAGGGTAATGTTGGCATCGTAGAATGAGTTTGGCAATATTCTTTCTACTTCTGTTTTTTGGAAGAGCTTAAGCAGGATTGGTGTTAGCTCTTTCCAGAATGTTTGGAAGAATTCACCTGTGAAACCATCTGGTCCTGGGCTCTTTTGAGGTGAGAGGTTTTTGATGACTGAGTCTAACTCTTTACTTGTAATTGGACTGTTGAACTCATCAATTTCTTCTTTCATCAATGTAGGCTGTTTGTGAGTTTCTAGAAACTTGTCCATTTCCTCTAAATGATCATTCTATTTGGCATATAATTTTTCAAAGTATCCTCTTATGATGTGCTTTATTTCTGTGGGGTCAGTAGTGATATACCCTTGCTCATTCCTTATTCTGTATATTTGCATCTGTTCTCTCTTTTTCTTTGTTAGTCTGGCTAAGGGTTTTTCAATTTTATTGATCTCGAATAACCAGCTTTTGGATTTGTTTATTTTTTCTAGTGCTTTCTTATTCTCTTTTTCATTTAGTTGTGCTCTAATCTTTGTAATTTCCTTCTTTGTACTTCCTTTAGGTTTCATTTGTTGTTGTTTTTCCAATTCCTCCAAATGTATAGTTAGGTCTTCAATTTTAGCTCTTTCTTCTTTTTTAATATATGCATTTATGTCTATGAACTTCCCTCTCAGGACAGCTTTCTCTGCTGTCATTTAATATGTTGTGTTTTCATTTTCATTAGTTTCAAGGTAGTTACTGATTTCTTTTGAGATTTGATATGTTGTGTTTTCATTTTCATTAGTTTCAAGGTAGTTACTGATTTCTTTTGAGATTTGCTCCTTGACCCACTGTTTGTATAAGAGTGTGTTGTTTAACTTCCATATCTTTGTGCCTAATCTGATTCTCTGGCCCTTAGTGATTTCAGTTTCATTCCATGTTGGTAAGAGAAATTACTTTGTATAATGTCAGTCTTTCTGAATTCATTGAAAGGTGTTCTGTGGCCAGCATGTGGTCTATCTTGGATTATGATCAATGTGCACTCAAGAAGAATGTAAATCCTACTATATTTGGGTGTAGTGTTCTTTATATGTCTATTAAGTC
>JAQZBX010009104.1:0-21484 GCA_029593785.1 Cabassous unicinctus
TGGCCTATGCATTGCCAGGAATATTCTGATAAAAAGGGCAATGGGAGAGATCTAGCCCTGTTAGATATTAAAACATTACTTTAAGGCATATAGATAGCAAGATCAATGGAAAATAATGGTACATAGAGAATTAGACTCAACTTGATATAAGAATTAAGTATATAATAAAGGTGTGTTGGGAATCAATGGGGAATATGAATATTTAATAAATATTGTTGAGCAACTAGGGAGTCTTCTAGAGGGGAAAAAAGCCAATTACTTCACTTTTTATGCCGCAATAAATTCTAGACTGTAAACACAGAAACATGAAATGTTTGCAGTAAATATTGGGGTTTTTAAATAAGCTTGGATTGGGGAAGTTTTTGTATGTCATAGCAAAAAGGGATGAAGAAAAAACCAATAAATTCTTCTACATGGAAATGAAAACAAAGTCATAATCAAATGACAAACTGGGAAAAGTATTTGCAACTCATATTAAAGAGAGCTTGTTTCTTTAATACGTAAGAGCATATAAATCAACATAAGATCAACTTAGAAAAATGAGTAAAGAATATGAACAGCGTACACAAAATGCAATGTAAGCAACTCAAACTCACCAAAAGATGCCTAGACTCCCTCCTAATGTGAGATGCAAAATGAAATGGCACTGAAGCCAAAGCCACTCTCTCTGCCTAGAGAGGCCTGCATCAAATCTCGGTGCGTATTTCTGTCCTCCTCTCTCATATCTCAGCAAGCTTTGTTCCTTTCACCCATTTCCCGATAAATTCTTTTTACAGGCCCAACTAAAACAAAACAAAACGAAACAAAACAAAATACTGCACTGAGATACTATTTTCTCAACCATATGATTGACAAGGATGAAATATTTTTGAATATATTGGGTTGGTAGGGTGTGAGGAATCAGGTCCCATTCATTGCTGATGGAAATAAGAATGTAATATTGTTGATTTTTCCTTTGCAATATAAAAATGCCTATTGAGAAGCAGATGTGGCTTAAGCAGTTGGGCACCTGCCTACCACATCAGAAGTCCCAGGTTCGGTTCCTGGGGCCTCCTAAAGAAGACGAGCAAGACAGCGAGCTGATGTGACGGGCAAGCGTGGCAAGCTGATGCAACAAGATGATGCAGTGAGGAGACACAACGAGAGACATAACAAGCAAGGAGCGGATGTGGCTCAAGCAATTGGGCACCTCCCTTCCATATGGGAGGTCCCAGGTTTGGTTCCCTATGCCTCCTAAAAAAAAAAAGAGCAGACACAGAGAGCACACAACAGACACAGAGAATAGACAGCGAGTGCAAACAACAAGAGGGCAGGGGAATAAAATAGATAAATAAAATAAATCTTTTAAAAAAATGCATATTGGTTCCTTCTGGGAAGGAACTGGATGGCCAGGAAATGGTGGAAGGAAAACTTTTCACATATGCTTTGTTTTATCTTTAAACTTAAAAAAAACTTTTTATTGTAATAAATATATAACTCCACATTTCCCATTTTTACCACATTCAAGTGTATAATGCTACATTCAGTAGTATTGATTACATCCAAAATATTGGACTACCATCACCGATATCCATTACACCTACTTTTTCATCACTGCAAACAGAAACTCTTCACTCATTCGAACATTGTAAATGTATGACATGTTTTAACCAATCAAACCAAATAAAACCAAAACCAGAAGAAAATTTTAACCTAGGAATAAATTTGTTGATCATTTCAAACCAAGGAGCTGGGTATTATTAGATCTAGTTATTATTAATATTGGTTATGGAAAAGAATCCATATCAATATTATTGCATTCCAGCTCTTGTTATGTTATCACATTTAATTTTCACAATAGTTTTATGAAGTAGATATTATTTCTATTTTAATAGTTAATGAAATGAGTATCTGGGAAAATTGGTTTTTCATTTTTCAGTTAAGTAAAAATATTTATACTAATGTTATTAGATAATCAAGGATTAGAAACCAGCATCTATGAAGCTGGATAATCAGGCTAAAGAACATGCTATTTGAGTTAAGAAGTCAATACGCATCTCATGATATAGATTATTGTGAGTATATTTTCTTTACAAGATGCAGCATTAAAAATAAGCTTGGCGCCAACTAACGCTGCATTTGGAAGAAGACCTAGACCAAAAAGGGGAAATAGTAAATGCAAATGAGTTTTTATGGCTAAGAGATTTCAAAGTGAGTCAGGAGGTCACCAGAGGTTACACTTATGTACATCTCGGCGGGGAGGACCTCACTGTCTGCCACAGTAAACAGTGCCTCAAGAAGGGGTGCTCCTGGGGGCTCTAGAGACATCTAGACACTATAGGCAGGGCAGATAACCTGGAGAGATTGGCATCCCATCAGTGGGCCTTACCTTGGACTATATTATAACCCATCTCCCTCAATGTATCAGAGTTACTCATTATAATTTTCCTACACATTGTTCTTCTATCTCATTTATCTGAAACTATAATTAGCACTATGCCCATTAAATATATGTCCCAGAGGCTTAAATCTTACAGCTGTTCATATGCCGGGTGAGCCCTGAATCTCAGCAGAATTGCAGCCAACGCTTACTTTCTAGTTCGTCAGACTCACCCAGGACAACTAACAGAAGGATGACGATGGACAACGCCCATCCCCCATAAACAGAGTATCTACAACTGCAAGAAAGACAGGTTCATCCATTTGCCCCATGGGATCTAAACCCCCTCTCAATCAGAAATAGAGTGGGCATCACCATCCCCAAATCCTCAAGATAGAGGAATGAACAAACATGGGAGGGGGGAATGCAACTATGGACTAAAGTAGACTTATTACTGTTCTGGTAATGGAAGAATTGTAACACTGATATAAAGATGGTGTTCAACAGAAGTTCTGAGGGGAGGGAGAGGGAAGAATAAGTATCACATGGGGTATTGTTGAGACATTGGAATCGTTCTTCATGATATTACAATGATGGATCCGAGCCATTATACATTTTGGTGAAACCTATAAAATTTTTTGGTGCAAAGTGTAAAACATAATGTAAACTATAGACCATGCTTAGTAGCAATGCTTCAATACGTGTTCATCAATTGTAACAAATATACCACACTAATAAAAGATGTTAATGGGGGAAAGTGTCGGAGGGGGAAGGATAGGAGTATATGGGAATCACCTATATTTTTTATGTAAAATTTATAAAATCTAAAGCTCCTTTGAAAATAAAGAGAAAAATAAGCTTGGGTTATAGCTAGAGAGAGGTGGTTATGGGTAATTTTCTTATTTGAAGGACAAGTGTTAGGAAGAATTAGCATGGGAAACCTTCCAAATTTTAGCTATAGCAGAGTGAGGGGAAGAGAGTATGAGCTTTGGAATCTGATAAAGTTGAAATTAAATCTTGGTTATAGCAGGCACCAGCCTTGTGACCTGGGACAAGTTACTTAGCTTCTTTGTACCTCATTTTCCTCATCACTAAAACCAGCAAAATAATCTCTAGCTCCGAATGTTTTTCTAATGACTAAATGTAGTAAGCATTCAATAAACGCTACTGCTTTGCCCTAGTTCTTCCTCTTGGGACAGGATATATTATAATGTCTCTCTGAATTGGTTCAATAAACTAAATCAACTAGGGATGTCCACTTCATCTTTATGGTAAATCTCCTGGGATAGGAAATGGGCTTCATCTTTACTGCTAACATGAATCTCTCAACAGTGCAAGTTATGTTGAGAACAATTGCCAGGCTAACTGTGGACTGGTGGGAAAAAAACTTCGATCAATTATCAGTGGCTTTCTTAGGAATGAGAAGTGGTCTTGCTTCAGAGATACCTGGGTATTGGTAGGGCCAGAAGATGCACAAATATACACATCCTGGGTTTCTCTTCTCAATTATCATCACCACCATTTTAGCTAAAACTCTCATACTATTAGGATCAAAAATTGCAAATATCATGGGGTAAATTTATAACTTAGTGTCTATTTATGGTCTTTAAGTAGTAGATACTTGTGTTTATTAAAATGGAAGTCAGGATTTGTTAGTCACAAAAGCAAATGTTTCAAAGGCAAACTCCAAGATAATGCTTGTTATCATGAATAATAAATCTCTCTCTCTCTTTCTTGCTCTCTCACTTTCTCACTCTCAAACTTTAATCATCCTTACAATTGCACTATTATTCCACTAGAACTTTAAAGATCGTATGTTTTTTTCACATTTGAATTTTACTTTGTATTAGTCCTGAAATCAATAGTTCATTATTATTATTAAACATAATACAATGTTTTTTTTAAAAAAACCAAAATAACCAGATCCTTTATCTTTAAATAAATATCATCCTTCAAATGAGTCATATCCAAATGCTAATTACTTCTTCCATTGATTCTGTTACTGTTTAAATTATTTCAGAGCTCTTCCTGCTTGCAATCACCATCATAGCCTGTGGCACTTACTTTTGAATATCTTCAATATTGACCAATCTTTGTCCTCTGTTGGTGGATTACATTTGTGGAAATAGCTAGAGGGGATTTAGATCCAACTCTTAGGGGAATAAAATATATATTCAACTTGAAATATACTATTTGGCATTAAAACAAGAAAATTTAAGTTTGACTGTAAAGTGATGAGATTGGCTTTTGGCTACATTGTTTATTCATTGTCTCTGAAGGCATTTGGATACATAAGAAAAAAAATTCAAAATACTTTGAATAATTGCACCCTTGCCAGAGTTGGTTCATAACAAATAATTTCAGTCCCTTATTTTATGTTTCTGATTCTGGAATTAGCTTTAGGCCACAAGAAATAGGTTTATCCAGGGCTCCTATGCACAGAGTTTCCAGATGTTCTGTGTTACCTTGTGGTGTAAAGTGCTGAATTCTAGCAGACATGGGTATCAGTTCTGACATTGCCACTGTGAAAATTGGGCAAGGTCATCTCCGGCAGCCTTTATGCCAGCATCTGTGAAATGGGGATTAAAAACATTTTAAAACAAGTTGCGGGGTAAGAGAGATAATACACAAAGTACTGAAACCCAGTTCGTGACATTTAAGAGCTTAATAAACATCAGCTCCTTGCCGTTTTAAATTATTTTTAGAATAAGATAGATTGTAAAGAAATAATAATAAAAATATCTTCTAATTTTTATCTATTCTACCAAAGGATAGCTCAATTCCCCTGTAAACGAGTCCCTTATGAATAGATAGCTCATCAGTTTGCATTTTCTATGTCATAGGCAATTTTCTTTCTGGACACCTTTTCCACCTCCAGTTAAAGATGTGAGTGAATCTGTGATTCTAAACCAGTCAGCCTGAAGAGGTAAATCTGGGAGGGCTGCTCATACCCAAAGCTCTACTTGGGGGAGAAGACATACTCAGAGATTTCAGGACTGATAGCTAGGGGTATCAGCGTTAGAACTTGCATTCTGGGTCTTGTATTTATCAGTCCTTGGTTATCCAATTGAGGCCAAACATTCATAGAAGAAGATTTCCTAAAGTGGCTTAAGAATAGTGCATATTGTAAAAGCAGAATAATTGAAGTGGTAATGAAACAGTCCTACAGTGATAGAAGGGACTTCATTTTTGATTTGGGTTTTGCTCTGTTCTAGAGGTGATTTTGTCAGTAGGAAGTAATTGGTGCCTTATTATTCTCATTTTCCTTGGAATCAATAAAAATGTTAATATGGTTTGGTATTTGGGAAGCACCACTAGGTATGTGTTTCATAAACTTTATTTTATACTTAAATATCTCAATTTTTTCCTTAAAGCAAAAGGCATATTCTTATTCTTCCAGTGAACTGGTCCATTTGTTAGATCTAGATTGAAAGTCACTGATTCCTTTGGAAAGAGGCTGGTTTCTACTAGTGAAACTGTTGGTAATTTCAAGAAGTTGGATTGTACATGGCACAAATTAATGAGAGCCAAGTTTCCCTAGAGTTTGCTGTAGGAAGTTGGCAACAGCATGTGCTAGAGAATTATGGAAGGAAAAAAAATGCTCCATCATCATAAGCAGTACGTAACTAGATCAAAACTCCTTTGCAAGGACTCTAATGGAAAGCTAAACTAAGGCCAGTGCTAACTACTTGCAGCTTTGGAAGCCTTTGAACCTAACACAGAAAATATAATCAAAAGTTTTTCCTGGAAGTTGCTAGAAAAATCAGAGATAAACCATTAATTTTAGTCAAATATTATCCATTGAAGGGGTTGCATTTCTTCAAATACTGCCCTCTTCTCTCGCTCATGTATTGTGCCTTATTTTATAGAACGTAACTCAGCCAAAGTTTTCAGTTAAAAAAAGCTATTTTAAAAAAATACATCAATGGTAAAAGCGGAGTCAAAATTATATGTCATTTATATATTTATACCTGAAATTAACCATATTAAAGGACTGTGGTGCCTTAAAACATGTAACATTGCTCTTTTGCAGGCAGCTACCCATGCTCTAGGTTTATTGTCTGGCAATATCAAAAATGCTTTAGTGCCATGTTTCTCGGACTGTGGTCTGGGGACCATCTTCCACAAAATCCCCAAGATAGTAATAAAAAGGGTGGATTTTTGGGCCGTTTCCTCAGTCGTCCTGAGTTAAAATATCTAGAGGGAACATTTTAGATTAATTTTAATTTTGGAATTAGCATTTTAGATTAATTTTAATTCTGGAATTAATTTTAATTCTAGAATTTTTTTTTAGAAAAAGCAGTTCATATCTGCAAGGTATTGAGATTGAACATAAATATTTGATACAATTGAGGAATTTTTGCTGATTAATGCATTAGTTTATTCAATAGTTACATACTGAGTGCTTGCTATGAAACAGGCAATAAGAAAAAAGAGATGGATATGAACGAGATCCTACTACTTATGAGAATGAACAGTTGAGTTGTTTGATACAGATGACTAAACATATAATTGCAATACAATGTGGTTTTCCTGAACCAGCCAATGTTATGCAGGATAAAGTGGAGAGTGACTTATGGCTTGGCGAGATTGGGGAAAGGCTTTGCTGGGCCTGGGATTGGAAGACCAAGGAAGGATTTGTTCATTAGAGACAGTGGAAACATTGTACCAAGCAGAAGGATCAATCAGCACATGCAAGAGGTCTGGGTGCCGATTTTGGTTCATTGAGGCAAATTTCGGTTTACTGAGATAGTACAAAGTCAGTGCCAGTGGGAGAGTAAGGAATCAATAAAAAACGGTTATCTGTTGGAGATTTCCAGGCTTCTTTAAAAACTTTAAGCTAAGTTATACCACATGAAAATACTATTTGGAGATTGTGCAAGGGATTTTGGTAGGATGGGCTAAATTAGAAATAAGAGACCTAAAGTTAAACCAAGAAGCATTTGTAGACTAGGCATATAGAGATAAGGGCCTGATCTAAGCTAGGGGCTATGAAAATGAAAACAAGAGGATAAAGAGAAGTGGCATTTTGAAGCAACAAACAGTGACACTTTATGGATAGATTGTGGCCCAACATCCATTTATGAAGTTACCCACTTCTCTATATTAATAGCTCAAGACCCAATCATTATTTTAAAAAATGGAATTTCATCCCTTTCTGTGTATTTTGGCTGCAAGAAACACATAATCCTTCTCTGACATAGTGAATTTTTAAAGCACTATAATCTTATTAATTTCTCCCCCAAGATGTAGCATATATGGAAATATCTTACCATTAAATTGTTGATCATACCATAAGGGATTTAGGAAAAATGTATTCTACTGGTAATTATTTTGTGTCCTGTAGCTTCATTAAGCCTCCTAGTCTAGGACTTCAGTAAGATCTATGTGCTGCATTAATGGTCTATTGCCTAGTAACAAGAGTTTTGAAATGAAGGGTAAAATTACCAAGAAGCAATCTGTATGAGTGATGGGGAAAATGAGATAATGAAAGCATAGTGTGGGAGCCTCCCTGACACCATGTATCAGTTGAAGATGTACAAATTAATTTAAGTATTAAGTGTTTGGAGCATAAATCTTTCAAAGGGAATTTCTTTTCCAGTTAGTGTAGGTAGAATAAAGACAGCCTGGTGAAGTATTCTTAAAGAGACAATACATTAGAATGGTGATATTTTTGATACAGAGGAGAACTACATAGAAATATAATTCTTTAGAGATCCTAGAGCAGATGTCAGCAAACTGTGGCCTATGGGCCAAATCCTGCTGGCTGCCTGTTACTGTAAATACAGCTGTCCTGGAACATAACCACTTCCATTTGTTTTCATATTGTTTATGGCTGCGTTTGAACTGCAACAATAGGGTTGAATAGTTGCAACAAAGACATTTTGTCCTGCAAAGGCCTTTACCAGACCCTGCTCTAGAATGAAAAATGTGCTAACCCTTCATCTAGAAAAAATACAGTCTTAATGTTAGGACAGCACAGAAGAGGGCATTCTATTTCCTCTCCCAGAGCCCTTGAAGATCCATTTTTGTTCCTCCAAGGCCTAGACAGAGAGTTAGAAATTATATCCATCCAACACGTAAACGTGAAGATTGGGCCACTCGTCATTAACTCAGCTCTTTAACCTCAACTTCTTTCCTTCCACTCCTATCTTGTACTCACTGGCCCTCTTGCTATTCTTCAAAAATGCCAAGGTCATACCCACTTCAGGGCTTTTCTACAGATGAGAAATCTCTTCCCACACCCCTCCCATATCTTCACATGGGTTGTTTCTTCTTACCTTCAGTGCTCAACTTAAATACTGTAGCCGTTGGCCAATTTAATGTAATTATGAATTCCAAAAATATAATTCAATCATGCTTGTAAACTGATCTGTTAATCTGGGCATGATTAAGTTGTGATTAGGGCGTTGACTGGGCCACGTCAGTAGGCCGTTGAGCCCCACCCCTTGGTGGGTGGGGGAATCGAATATAAAAGGCAAGGCAAAGGACAGAGGGAGCAGTTTTTGAGAAGTAGCTTTGATGTTGGAGAGAAGGCCCCAGGAGGAGAGAAGCAAGCCGTTCACCTGATCGTCTACAGCTGATCTTGTGGAGGAAATAGGAGCTAAGCCCGGAGAGAAACGCAGCCCCGGGAAGAGAGGAACCCAAGAAGCCTGAACCCTGGCAAACGTCGGCAGCTGTCTTGCTCTAACACGTGGCAATGGACTTTGGTGAGAGAAGAAACTTACGCTTTCTGGCCTGGTAACTGTGGACTTCTACCCCAAATAAATACCCTTTATAAAGACCAACCCATTTTTGGTATTTCACTTTAGCACCCCATTGGCTGACTAATACAAATACCATCTGCTCAGAAAGGGTTTTGTTGATCGCTCTATTTATAGTATTATCCTCTTACCCCATCACTCGTTAACTCATTCTTTTCTTTTCTTTTTTATTGCAGAACTTGCCATCTGAAATTGTTGAACCTAATTTAAAAATATTTATTGTCTATTTCCTCCATAAGACTCTCAGCTCCAACACCTAGAGCAGTGTCTGGCCCATAGAGGCCTCAGTATTTGCTGATGGTGGCTGTTGAAATACTCTGATATGAGATAGAGTTGAAATTGTAATCCAGAGACAGCAAGAGAATCTAGATTTAGGGTCAGAAATTTATTTATCCTCATGTAAATTAATGTGTGAAAAGGTTCATAATTTCACAGACACTTAAGGCCTAATTTTGCTTCCAAGGAACCTCAAAAAGTTTCTGGCTGAAAATGGCTATCCTGGTGTGATTTTCAGTAATTCTTAATATCCTATGCTATAAGCAAATACTCTACACGTTCTTCAGCTCTAAGTTCTTGTCTGATGTCTAGGTTATTTCAGTAGCCATTTTCAGGCAAGTCGGTTTGCAGCTACAACATTAACCTGTGTGTGAAAACAGAGTTACATAAAATGGGGTTACATAACCTCTAAAGTTATGACTAACTTTTTATATGGGTCTAACCATTCATAGATGCAAGAATGTACATCCTGGAAACCCTCGTGAAACCTAAACTACCTCCTATTTAATCAGTGGTGCCCTTCCTGGATATCAAAATAACGTTACTAGGAAAGAGAGCTCAGTTACATTTGCTGCTTTAAGTTTCAAATGCATTCCATCTACTGTAACATACCATTCTTATTAGCTAAGCAAATGAGGTTACAGAATCTAGGTGGACAATTCAGTGTCAAAGAAATAGCTCCCAAATAAGGAGATCTGGCTTTGCAAAGCTCTAGTGCTTTGATAAATTTGATGAGGTGGATTTGGATATTGTCAAAGTTATTAGTATGGTTGAACAGTTGTGCTATAACACAGAATCAACAAAGAGAAGATTTATGCCAGCTAGCTTCCCTTGCTCAAGATACTTGAAATGGAGTACAGGCTACGAAGCATACAATGTAGTGAATTTGAACTTTGTCAGTGTTTACCAGGCCTTATTCAAGACAAAACAGTATTGTTTATGTAGAATTGCTGACTTGTGAGACATTTGGGGTTCTGCCTGCTCAAATAAATTACCTCAGTCACTCTTTAATTAGTGTGAAGCTGGAGTTCTATTTAGTACATTCCTCCAATTAAATGACACTTGCTCTCTGAAAAAAAAAAATTCTACCTATCAATGTACCTTAAGTTATACCTAATTTATGATCCGAGGTGATTTTAGCAATGAAGAAGATATAGCACATTCTTTCATTTAAAGCTGAAATTACGATTTGCTTTGCTCTGACTGGCATTTACTAGATTTACGATGCCATCTGCTCTGTTTCCATGTCCACTAGTACCAAATTGGTGATGCCATTGCTAGCCAATGGTTCAGTTGTGTTTGTTCTAACTTGGATATTTCTTTTAAGCCACCTCTCTGAATATTGCAAAATCTCTTTAAGAAAGGTGTTTGCTATGATTTACACTCTTGTGAGTGAATTCTTGTGTGGGTGGGGACACACAGAGAAAACGACATGGCAGAGGAGAGAGCTGGAGTTTTGATGCTGGAGCCCTGGGAAGTAAATACATAGAGAATGAGAACACAGAGGAAGAGAGACAGCTCAATAGACATGGCAGAGGCCCTGGGAAGAGAGAGAGCCTGATAGTCTACAGCTGACCCAGTAGAGAGAACAGAGCAGATCAACCTGGAAAAGAAACGAGCCCTGAGAGAGAGATGAGACTTATCCCAGCCTACAGCTAAGATTGGAAGAAGCTGGGACCATGGAGCCTTAAGAGGAAAAGGAAGGCTGGACCCTTGCAGATGTCAGAAGCCATTTTTCTCCAACATGTGGCAACAGACTTTGGTGAGGGAAGTAACTTACACTTTATGGCCTGGTAACTGTAAACTTCTACCCCAAATAAATACTCTTTATAAAAGCCAACAAATTTCTGGTACTTTGCATCAGTACCCCTTTGGCTGACTAATATAGTCTACCTTGGAGAAGGATCCATGGGCACTTGAAAAGAAAGTACATTCTGCTGTTTTGGGGGGCAATACTCTATAGAAGTCTGTTGGGTGTAGTTCATTTATCATATTTTTCAAGCTTTCTGTTTCTTTGTTTATCCTCTGTTAGATGTTCTATCCAATACTGAGAGTGGTGTATTGAAGTTAACAACTATTATTGTAGAGACAACTATTTCTCCCTCAGCTTTGCCAGTATGTGCCTCGTGTATCTTGGGGCATGGAGGTTAGTTGCATAAATATTTAGTATAGTTATTTCTTCTTGCTGAATTGCCCCCTTTATTAACATATAATGACCTTCTTCATCCCTTGTGATGGTTAGGTTAATGTGTCAACTCGGCCAGGTGATTGTTTCCAGGTGTTTGTTCCAGCAAGCACTGGGCTAATTGTAATACAAGAGCATTTATGGACTTCAATCACCAGTGAGTTTACTGCGTGGATGGCTGATTAAATCTGCATCAATCAGGGAGATTACATCATCAAAGGGTGCCGCTTTTATCCAATCAGTTGAATGCCTTAAAAGGGGAAGTGATTTCAACATTCAGAGAGAATTTCCCAGCTCATTGTTGGACAGGCAGCTTCTCTCAGAATCTCATCAAGGATCTTTCATTGGACTTTCATCGGAGCCCCTGGTTTGCATCCTGCCTGCGGAACCTGGACTTGAAGAAATGAGGACAACATTTGCATTTGGGACTTCTGTAATTGGGTTGATAGTGATGCCATCTACAGAAATGGAAAATGCTGTGTGGAGTAGGTTTCAAGGGGTAGAGGAAAGATTTCTGTTTTTGGATATATTAGTTTTGAAAGACCTATTCAATATTCAAATGGAAATGTCAAATAGATGGTTATCTATAACAATATTGTGCTCAAAGATGTGGTCTAGGCTATAGATACATATTTGGAAGTCATGGGAATGGATGAGATCACCTGGGGAGAGGAACTAGGGCAAATGCAAAAAATGATTAATACATGGTTCTTGTTCTAAAGGAATTTAAGTTTTGTGTGTGTGTGTCTGTGTACATATATACAATAGTATGTAAAAGTTTTAATGACAAACTTTTATCTCACTGCCTGTGACAGTTTGAAATTCTTTTATGAATCCCAAAATGAGAAAGATTATGTTTTTGAATTAATCCATTCCTGTGGGTATGAGACTCATTTGACTGGACTACGTAAGTGAGGCATGACTCAAGTTGAGTCTCCACCCTCTTGCTAGATCTGATAAAAATGACACACAGGAAAAAAGAGACACACAGGAAAAGGGAGCTCTGCCATATTTGATCTGGCCATATGAGAGAGAGAGGACTGCAGGAAAACAGATGCCTTGAGACATGCTTGAGTAATCGAGGCCCAGGGAGAGATGAGCCATATGTCTGATAGCTCACAGCTGAACTCTGGAAGAAAGCAGAGTAGCCAAGACTGAGAGAGGAGGTCCTGTATGAGACAAGTCCTATGCCTGGTTGTCCTCAGCTGAGCTCTGGCAGACAGTAGATTCTTCAGGGGAAGGCAGAGACCTTGGCAGAGATCTGTGGCCATCTTGCTTTACCACATGGCAGCTGACTTTGGTGAGAAAGCATCTCTGCTGATGCACTAATTTGGACATTTCATGGCCTTGGAACTGTAAGCTTTTATCCCAAATAAATCCACATTACAAAAGCAAACCCATTTCTGGCAGCCCTTGGACAAATTAAAACACTACCTCAAAGCTCCATTTTTGCTCTTCCAGCTGTAAATAATATATTCCCTAATAAGTTGGTTGAATTCATGGTCAAACATTGGTTTTCTTCCTACTTTACTTGTCTAAATTAAGTTAGCCTTGACTGGTGGGAATGGTTAAGTCTCTCATTTTCTCAGTGATAAAAAATGCTACCATTAACCTGTAAAGGCATATTCTGCACATCTTCTAAATAAGATGCCCAAGAATCTTCTAGTAGTTAGGCAGATTCTGTGACTTAAAAAATATTTTATACTTAAGAATTATAGATTCTCTAGAGGAAAGAAATCTTGACTCAGATTTTTAAAAATTCTTGCTTCATCCTGACAATACTAGTAACTTTCCCTTCCACACCCATGTTTGCAGGAATCTACTCAAATAATGGGTGTTCTCAGCTTGCCTGATTCAGTTAATGGAAAATGAGTTCACCTGACAATGTAAACAGAGGCAGCAGAAGGGTAAATGTCAAGGTAGGAATCATATTGTATATTTCTCAAGAGATTTAAAAATCTATTAAAAATAAAAACATGCTGTATGTTACATGATTTTCAATTTCGCCTTTAAAAATTGATGGCCCTTCACATAGAATGCCTCCCCCCATCCTTTATTATGCTAAGTTTTGTAGTCTCATTGCCTAATGTTTTAGAGCTTGGGCAAGTTGAGGGAAAAGTGGCATTTTTGAGAAACATGAGTAGGAGAAAAATACTTTTATTTTCTGACAGGGAAAAGCAAAAGGGGCTTACTTTTACTCTTACTCCTCCTTGCCACCCTCTGTACCCCTCAAAGCACAAAGAAATGCTTAGAGTCCTAGTGAAGCCTAAAGGGCTGTGGAAGAGCTTAGAAATAACAGTGACAGAGGGAACTCTTGAAACTAACCTCACTCTCTTCCATTCTGTGAGAACTGGTGGATAATGAAGAAAAATGCATGACTCAAATAACAGAGAGGAAGATATTTATATGGTATTAGCTTTTTATCACAGGAAGTGTATCTGAAAACTCTGTTCAGACTCAGAAAAGCAAGCTTGTTCTAACTCACATTTTCCTCCCAACATCTCACCCTCCCAGTCTGCAAATATCATTGGTAAAATGTGCTTTGCTAATAGGAGGACATCCTCTTCCTGAAATCAAGAATGGTCATTGAGCTACATTGGTAGACATACTCTGAGAATTTATGTAAGATGAATTTATTGTAGCTTTCATTGATACTAGTACTGCAAAATTATTTCAAAAAATGCATATGGATTTCAAGAAATGTTCCCAATATCAATATAGAATTGTCTTTTCAATAGTTACGATGATGTTCTCTTCCCATTTTGTTTTCAGAATTTACATAAATACACTGCATCTCTCCAAAGCTTGAATTCTGCTATTGTTGCCTCCTTGAGCAGACTGTCAAAGTGATGTCCAGTTGACCTGAGAACTGGATTATCATCCTAAGTCCATTCGGATAGGCTATTATAGAAGTCACATAATCATAATTCATGATCACTAATGGCCTTGTCTAGACAGGGACACTTGACATATTACTCCTAATCCCATTGCCAACTTCCTGGAGCCACAAATTGTCTAAAAGTGAGTGAATTAAAAAAACCATAACTGAATGTCATCTTTCCCTCTGTTAGTTCAAGACAGCTAGTCAGAAAGAGCTTCAGAATGCATAATGTGTGTACAGTAAAAAATTACGCTTTCTTCATTATACGGGATATGTCAGACTGCAACCTTTTGGATTTATTGAAGTTCTTTATTCATTAGAGAAAAGCTAATGTGTCTTCTAATTATTACCAGAGAAATAGTTTGTTTTCCAGCTGCACACAGGGATCACTAAACCACTAACAAAGGAACAAAATATCCCTCTACCATGTAGAATTCAGTTCCCTCTCTTATGGTTCATGGATATTGTGGGGAAACTTTAGGGTTTTTTTTTTTTCCTTTCTATTATGGCATCCAATTACATCTGGCAGTGACCCTGCAAGTCCTGCTTGAATTCCTTGTATTTTAATGCCATGCTCTTTATCACAGACAAGGTGAGTGAAAACACTGACCTTTAAAATATATACAATTCTCATTGTCTGCTGATGGACTCTCATTTCCAGCTACCCTGTTTATGTGAGTAAAACCTGATGATCAAAAAACAACTCAATGTTCAGTTTCCCTGGGACTTAGCAAATGGCTAGCTGGAGTTGCTTGACATTCCTAAGTCTTAGAGGTTTATATATTGTACCAGAAGATTATTTGAGATTTATTGAAATCAAATAGGACTTTGTTGGAAGAGTTAGAGCTAAAATGACATATCCCTGGTATGCCCTGGGAGCACTACTCATTTTAGTTGAATTGACATCTAAATAAAATCTTCTGGCATCTCATAGATGTCACAGTTATGGAAATTCTTTACTGTTATTGTGCAAATATTTTTAAATCAGCCTTTTAGCTAATATGCTCTATGCCACATAAACTGTAATATCCAACATGAATTCTTTTCAGGCCACTTTTAATTGGTACTTTTAAGCCAAGCATTTTCATGTTTTTATTTTTGTTTCCACAGTTATATAATAAATGTATATAGCATTCATAGTTACAAAGATACCTCATATAGATTATTTTATTTAGAAAACTCACATACATTATATTTGAAAAAATCTGTAATCATACAGATTTTTAAAACACATTCTTATCAGAAACTGCTTCAAGTAGGCAAAAATTTCAGAATAATTAGAATAATTTATCAATATTCTAAATTATTCAGAATAATTTATCAATACAATTAGCAAGTTTGACCTAATACATGGCTTCTGCACTCAATAAACGTCAATATGCATTCTTTATGAGAAGATAGGGAAAGTTTGCCAAATTTGACCACAGAATAGGCAAAAAGGAAACTCCAATAACTTTCTAAGAACAGATAACATTTGTATCTGAGAATACTTAATAAAACTTAGGTTAATACAAATCTCTCTATAGTCTCCAAACCATTCAAATCAAGGAGAATAAATAAAATAACATATAATCTACAGCATAAGAGACAATGAATTCTGTAAACTTCAACTTTCATGTGAGTTTGAAATGGATATCTAGAACCAGAAGATCCATCTTGGAGCACTCTCTGAAATGGAGTCAGGTGGGGATTGCATAGAAGATTGAGAAAAGCATTGACGGAAAACAATGTCATCTAAACCACTCAGCCTGAAGGAGAAGGTTCCATCCAGAATGGGGAAATACTCAGAACAGGTCTGGTCAGAGCACTTGGGTACTTGGAAATCAAAATGAAGGGACTTAGCAGGTGTGTGGAGCAGAGGTGAAGTCTTGGGGAGGCGCCACTTTTAGGGAATGGAAGCCTACCTGGAAGAGGGAAGGTCCTTTGGAGGCTTTAGTGTAAAGTGAAGAAGGAATCCAGTGGTGAAAGAATCTTAAGAAACAAGATGGCATCACAGAATTGGACTCCATCCCTCACAAAATTTGTGCCATTATTTTTAAGATTTTATTGAGATAAAATTTACATACTGGAAGTTTCATTCTGATTACATGTTAGAGTGTGATGAAATTTGACAAACATAGTCATGTAATCACCACCACAGTCAAGATACAGAATATTTCCTTCACTTCATGTTTCTTCTTATACTTTTGGGATCAATTCTCTCCTCACATTCCCAGCTCCTGGCAATTACTGATTTTCTTTTCTGTTTTGCCTTTTCCAGAATATGATATAAATAGATCATAATATGGTGTCTTTTAAGCGTAGCCTTTTAAATTTAGCATAATGCTTTTGAGATTAATCTAAATTGTAGTATGAATATGTAGTTTGTTCTCTTTTATGGATGAATACCACAATTTGTTCATCCATTCACTAGCTGGTGGACATGTGGGTTGTTTCCAGTTTTTGATGATATTGAATAAATCATTTTCAACATTTGCATAAAGATTTGATGGGTGAACATGTAACTCTATTTTTCTCTGGTAAATACCTAGGTGAGCGAATGTTTTACTTTTTAAGAAACTTCCAGAATATTTTTCAAAATAGTTGTATCATTTCTCATTCCCTCTCTCTAGGATTTGGTGTTGTCAGTTTTTCTTTTTACCCATTCTGATGGGGAGTGTAGTGGTATGACATTGTGGTTTTAATTTGCATTTCTCTAATGACAAATGATATTGAGTCTCTTTTCATGTGCTTATTTACCATTAAATGTATTCTTTGATGAATTATATGTTAAAATCTTCTGTCTTTTTTCTGGGGGAGAGGGTTGTTTGTTTTCTTATTATTGAGTTGTGAGAGTTCTTTATGTAATCTGGATACCACATATATGCTTTGCAAATATTTTTTCCTAAGATGTATCTTGTCTTTTCATTTACTTAGTAATGTCTTTTGAAAAGCAGAGGTTTTACATTTTGATGAAGTCTAATTTATTAGTTGTTCATACTTTGTTTTAGTATTATCTAAGAAATCTTTTCCTAATTCAAGATCACAAAGATTTTCTCCTATGTTTTCTTCTAGCTTTAGGCTTTAGATTGGGCCTGTGTTACATTTTGATTTAATTTTGTGTACATGGTGATAAACATAGTTCAAGTTTCATCTTTTGCATATTGATTTCCAATTGTTTCATCACCCTTTTTAAAAAGTAATACTATTTCTCTATTGAACTGCCTTGACCCATTTGTAAAATAAATTGACCATAAATATATGTATTTATTTCAACTCTCTATTCTATTCCATTAATCCAAGTGTTTATCCTTTTACTGTATTGTCTTTCACCAGTTAATAATTATTTACCTGGTGAAAGAATAGTCTTTTCAACAAATGGTGCTGGAACAACTGGATATACACTTGTAAAAAAATGAAGTGGGACTCCTCTCTCACACTACATACAAAAATTAACTCAAAATGGACTAAAGACTTAAATGTAGAGCTAAAACTATAAAACTCTTAAAAGAATACAGAGGGGTATCTTCACAGCCTTGGGTTAGTAGGCAATGGTTTCTTAGATATACCAAAAAGTACAAATGACAGAAAAAATAGGTGAATTGGATTTCAACAAAATTAATATTAGACTTGTTCTGCATGATATTGCAATGACAGATACAAGCCAAAATTGTATGGTGCAGAGTGTAAACCATAATGTAAACTATATATAGATCATGGTTAGTAGCAATGCTTCAATATGTGTTCATCAATTTTAACAAATGTACCACACTAATGAAAGATGTTAATGGAGGAAAATGTGGGAGGAGGAGGGGGTGGTGTATAAGGGAATCCCCTATATTTTAGATGTAACATTTATGTAATCTAAAGCTTCATTAAAAATAGAGAAAAAATTAATAACTTTTATATTATAAATGATATGAAGAAAAGGAAAAGATTCTTAAATCACTGAATTGTACACATTAAATGGATAAATAGTATGGTATGAAAATTATAACTCAAAGCTGTTTAAAATTTTTTTACAAAGTTACTATTGGAAGAAAATATAAAGTGAGCATAAAAACTTTGGAGCTGAAGAAAATAGTATATATAAAGGAACAATGAAATAGGAAAATCATTACATGGCACTTTGTCTTAAATTTTAAAATCTTTTAATAATAAATTTCAAACAAACAGAATAGAAATGGAGTAACAACAGGAATATATTGGGAAAAAAGCTATTTAAACATAGGAAAAAATGAATGAAAAAAGAAAATCATTTTGTTAATGAAAATTAAAAAACAATAATTACCTAGGTATTTCATCATTCTTTATGCTATTGTATATGGTAATCTTAAAAATAATTATTTTCATAAACAAATAACAGGGCTCCTAAGGGCAAACAATTCAGGAATTTGGCAACTTGTCAGTGGGCCTTACTTTGGAATATATGCTCCCCAATATAACAGTTAGACTCATTTATAATTTCCCTACACATGGCTCTTCTGCACCTTTTATTTGAACCTATAATTAGCACTAAACTCTTTAAATGTATGTCCCAGAGACTTAAATCTTTGGTCTGTTCATATTCTGGTCGAGCAGCGTTGAAACACCTACTCTCCAGTTCACTGGACTAGCCCAGGACAACTAGCAAAAGAATGATGATGGACAATGCCCAAACCAAAAAACAGAGCATACCTACAACTGCAAGCAAGACAGTTCCATCCATCTGTCCCATGGGATCTAAGCCACCTCTCAATCAGAAACAGAGTGGGCATCACCATCCCAAAGTCCTCAAGATTGAGGAATGAACAGACATAAGGGAAGAATGCAACTATGGACTTAAGTAGACTTATGAGTATTCTAGCAATGGAAGAACTTGTAACATTTATATAAAGGCAGTGGTCATCAGAGGTTCTGAGGGAAAGGAGAGGGAAGAATAGGTGTAACATGGGGTACTTTGGGGACATTGGAATTGTCCTGCACGATATTGCAATGATAGATACAGGCCATTATACATTTTGTCAAAACCTATAAAATTGTGCAGTGCAAAGTGTAAACTATAATGTAAACTCTAATACATGGTTAGTAGCAATACCTCAATATGTGTTCATCAATTGTAACAAATGTACCACACTAATGAAAGATGTTGTTAATAGGGAAAGTATGGGAAGGGGAAGGAAAGGAGTATATGGAAATCCCCTATATATATATATATTAGTTTTACCATTTTAAATTAACCTTATAAAGAATAAAGGTTTTTTTTTACAGTCAAGAATATAAGTAAAACTACTGCATGATAACTCAATATATTGTTCTCTGTTTCTTTATTTAAAAATTTATTGAAGTATATCACTCATACATAAACATACATAAACAATAAGTGTATAGTAAAAGTTGTGAACTTACTAAACAAACGTGTATAACATCATCCAGGGCTCACATACCCCACCACCAATAGCTTGCATTGTTGTGAAACACTTTTAACAAATGATGAAAGAGCAGCCTCAAAATATTAATACTAACCAAAGTATCTTACATTTGGTGTATTTTTCCCCAACCCATTCTATTATTATTTTTATATCATTCATACATGAACATGCATAAGCAATAAGTATATAGTAAAAGTTGTGAAATTACAAAACAAACAAGCATAACTTTATACAAGGGTCCCATACATCAACACACCACTAACACCTTGAGTTGTTGTGAGACATTTGTTACAAATTAAGAAAGAATATCATCAAAATCTTACTACTAAATATAGTCCATATCTTACATTTGGTGTATTTTTCCCCCAACACACCCTATTATTTTTTAAAAATGTATTTTTATTACAGAAGTTGTGAACTTAGAGAACAATCATGCACATGTGTAGAATTCCCTTACAACATCCCTTTATCAACTCACCACACTGTGGTGGAACATTTGTTACAGATTGTAAAATATCATCAGATTATTACCACCAATCGTGGTCCATAGCATACATTTGGCACACTTTTTTGATACTCAGTTATTATCAACATAGTATATCTTTGGCATAAATGCATGAATATTTCATTATCGCTGTTAACAACAGTCCATAGCTCACTCTAGTTGTATTATTCCCCATACTTCTCCACGTTTCCACCACCCTGCAATAATGACATACATCTGCTCTAGCTCACAGAAGGACAGTCTTGCATCTGCACAATTAACCACAAATCACATCCATCTCTGGGTTCACTGTGTTATTCATCCCTAGATTATTCTCTAGTCTTCCCTCAATTGACATTTACATCCCCAAACTACCCATTCCAGACACATTCCCATTTATAAACCAGCTGTTACTCACTATAATGTGTCACTATCAACTCTATACATTTTCATACATTTACTGTAAAGTTAATTAAAACTTCTACATATATTGAGCATCAGTAGTCCTTCTCAGCTCTCCTCTTATCTCCTTTAAGAATCTACCACCTACCACTAGGTCTTGAAGATGTTTTCCTACATTTTCTTCTAAAAGCTTTATGGTTCTTGCTTTTATATTTAGGTGTTTGATCCATTTTGAGTTAATTTTTTATATAAGGTGTGAGATAGGGGTACTTCTTCCTTCTTTTGGCTATGGATATCCAGTTCTCCCAGCACCATTTGTTGAATGGACTCTACTGCTCAAGCAGGCGAGTTGGACAGGCTTGTCAAAAATCACTTGACTGTAGATATGAGGGACTGTTTCTGAACCATCAGTTAGGTTCCATGTGTCTGTCTTTCAGTACTATACTGTTTTTACCACTGTACCTAGGTAATATGATTTAAAGTCCGGAAGTGAGAGTCCTCCAACTTCACTTTTCCTTTTTAAGATGTTTCTGGCTATTCGGGATCCCTTGCCCTTCCAAATAAATTTGGTAATTGTGTTTTCCATTTGTTTACAAAAATGCTGATGGAATTTTTAAAATCAGAATTGCATTGAATCTGTATATCAATTTGGGTAGAACTGACATCTTAATGATATTTAGTCTTCCAATCCATGAGCATGGAATGTTCTTCCAATTATTTAGGTCTCTTGATTTCTTTTAGTA
>JAQZBX010009104.1:21584-46843 GCA_029593785.1 Cabassous unicinctus
TTTTTTTTTTTTTTTTTTTTTCGGTTACTGCATGTGTGGAATATCTTTTTCCAGCCTTTCACTTTTAATCTGTTGGTATCCTTGTGTCTAAGGTGAGTCTCTCACAGACAGCATATAGATGACTCACATTTTCTAATTCATTCCTCCAGTCAGTGTCTTTTGATTGGGGAGTTAAATCCATTTACATTCATTGTTATTACTTAAAGGCAGTTTTTATTTCACCCATTTTGACCTTTGGGTTTTATCTGTCATATTTTATTTTCACCACTGTTTTGAGACTTTTAGTTACTTTTACTGATATAATCTTCATTTTTAGACTCTCTTCCAAGCCTCTCTCTCCTGTCCTTTCTTTTCAGACTATAGCCCACCCTTTAGTATTTCCTACAAGGCTGAACTCTTTGCTATAAACTCTCTCAGTTTCTGTTTATCTATGAATATTCTAAACTCGCCCTCATTTTTGAAAGACAATCTTGCCAGATATAAGATTCTTGGCTGGAAGATATTCTGTTGCAGTATCTTAAATATATCATACCACTGCCTTCTTGCTTCCATGGTTTCTGATGAGAAACTGGCACTTAATCTTATTGGGTATCCCTAATATGTATGCATTGCTTTTCCTTGCTGCTCTCAGAATTCTCTCTTTGTCTTTGACATTTTGCATTCTGATTAGTATGTGTCTCAGAGTTCATCTCTTTGGATTTATTCAGATTGGAGCTTGTGGTGCTTCTTGGACACAGATATTTCTGTCTTTCAATAGGGTTGAGAAATTTTCTACTACTATTTCTTCAAACATTCCTTCTGTCCCTTTTCCTTTCTCCTCTCCTTCTGGGACACCCATGACACATATGTTTTAATGTCTCTTGTTGTCATTTAGTTCCTTGAGAACTTGTTCAATTTTTTTCCATGTTTTTCTTCATCTGTTCTTTTGTTTGTTTGCCTTCAGAGGCGATGTCTTCAAGTGCACCAATTCTTTCTTCTGCCTCCTCAAATCTGCTGTTATATGACTCCAGTGTATTTTTAATTTCATTTATTGCATCTTTTCATTCCTGTAAAATCTGTTATTTTTCTATGTATGCTTTCAAATTCTTCTTTGTGTTCATCCAATGTCTTCTTAATATCCTTAATCTCTTTAGCCATTTTATTGAATTTATTAAGGAGATTTCTTTGAATCTCTATGATTAGTTGTCTCATCTCCTTTATGTCACCTGGAGGCTTATCTTGTTCTTTTAACTGGGCCATATCTTCCTGTTTCTTGGTATGGATTGTAGTTTTGTGTTGGTGTCTTGGCATCTGGCTTACTGATGTGTTTTTCTGGGTGCAGTTTCTCTCTTTAGTTTAGGGCTTTCTTGCCCTTTCTTCCTTGCTGATTGAGTAGTAGGAGCCAAGGATGTAGTTGGTGCTGTAAGCTGTGGAGGCTCAAGCTGCCCACATTTCCCCAGGGACCGATGAAGCTTCTCCCAACTTTCTCCTTTGCCAGGGGTAGGACCGAGCCACAGCTGTGTGTAATAATCCAAGTCGTGCAGGCCAAGACCACCTGTAGTTGCCTGGTGAGAGTGATGAAGCTTCACTCCCCTGCCTGGGGCGGGGATGGAGCTGCAGATATGGGCAGCAATCTATGTCATTCAGGTTCAAAATGTCCGCAGTTGCCCAGGTAGACATCGGACTATTCAGTCTGTGCTGGCTGAATGTACCTTCAGTTACCCGGAGAGGATTGTGCAGGTTCCACCAGCTTCCTCCCTGCCAGAGGTGGGGCTGAAGCCTAGGCTAGCTCTGCTTGCTGATCTGGGTGGAAAGAAGCCGGTCCTACCATCACTGTGATTTTCAAACATCCCCACTTACCCTCATGGTGGGGGTGGAGTCAAAATGGCAGCTACAGCCTCTTTCCAAATTAGGCAGATTCAAATTTTAGCTGTTTTTAGGGTTATACTTTAGCCAGCTGAATTTACTAATCAGTAGCTGAAGTCAGTGGCCAACCATCTATCCCTCCCCTGTGTTTGGGAAATGGAGCTTCTAGCTCCAGCCACAGAATAGCTCCTGAGGCGGGTTGTGCCACCAGAGTAGGATGAGTACTGGCCTCTGCCGTGTGCCCAGTAGTTTCCTAGAGAGGCTGGTTCAGGTCCCCCCAGCTTCCTCCCTGCCGGAGGTGGGGCTGGGGCTTAGGCTAGAGCTGCAATCTGATCTGGGTGGAAAGAAGCCGATCTCTACCAGCACTGTGATTTTCAGTCAGCCCTGGTTCGCCTCATGCTGGGGGCAGAGTAAAAATGGGAATTCCCTATATTTATATATACGTAATATTTATGTAATCTAAAATTTCTTTAAAAATAAAAAATTAACTTAAAATAATTTTCAATTTTTGTTTGTGTTTATTAATGTAATTAATTTTTGTATAATGAGCTATCCAGTGATGTTGCTTAATTCATTAAAAAATATGTCCACAGATTATTTTGGATTAAAATGCACACAATTATCCTGTTGGCAAATCCTGAGAGTTCTATTTCTTCTTCCACAAGCTCATGGATTTCGTTTCCTTTTTTTGCCTTCTTGTACTATTTTGTCTCCAGCACAATATTGAAAGTAAGTGGCAGTGGAGATTTTTGTCTTATAACTGATCTCAGGGGCAAAGCTTTTAATATTTTACCTGATCTTTTTTTTATAGATGATTTTGTTAAATATTATTTTTCAGGTTAAGGAAATTCTCTTCCATTCCTAGTTTGATGAGAGTTTTTGTCATGAAAGAATATTGTAATTATGAAATGTTTTCCCAGCACTTTTTAATTGATCACATAAATTTTCTCCTTTTTCTTTACAAATGTGGTGAATTATATTGATTCTTGAGTGATTTAAAACACTCTTGCGTTCCTAGAGTAAACCATTTTAGTAATGTATTTCCTTCTTACATATCACTCCATTCTATTTGCTTTTTTTTTTTTTTTTAAAGGAATTTTGCAGCTATGTTCTTAGCAAGTTTTGGTATCAAGGTTTTTCTGTCTTTAAAAACATTTGGGAAATATTTGCTCTTTTTCTTTCATTTGAAAGATTTTACGTAAAACTTGTATTATTTCTTTCTTAAAAATTGAGATGAATTCACTGCTGAAGGCATGAGGTTTTTTGTTAGAGGTTTTAAATAATGTTCCTTTTATTTAATAGATAGTGGGTCTTAAATATTAGTTATTTCTTCTTTTGCAAGATGTGGTATTTTGCAATTTCTTTTTCTAAGAATTTCTTGTTTTCATTCAAGCTGACATGTGGATTTGTTCCTAATGTCCTCTTGTCATATGTGTCATTCTCTAAAGTTCAGTAGTCTTGTCTCCATTTTTATTCTTGTTATTGGTACTTTGTACTTGAAATCCTCTTTTCCTTTATTAATTTTGGTAGGAGTTTCTCACTTTAGAAATGGTTTTAAAAACAATATTTGGATTTGTTTTTCACTATTTTATAGCCATTTTCTATTTTATTGATTTCTGCTTATTGTTATTATTTTATTCCCTCTACTTTTTTTTAAATTTTAATATGCTCTTCCTTTTCTAGCTTCTTGAGTTAAAAATTTGGTAAATGATTTTCATCCTTTCTTCTTTTCCAATATATTTAAGAAAATAAACTTTCCTTTACACACCACTATATTTGCATCCTACATGTTTTGGCATGCTGCATCTTTATCATTCAGGTTAAAATGTCTAATTTTTATTTTGAACTCTTTGATTAACTGGTTACTTCAGAGTGTATTGTATAATTCTAAACAGTTGGGAATTTTTATTATTTATTTCCAGCTTAATTCTAGTATGGAAAGAAAACCTACTGAATGATTTCAATCTTTTGAAATTTATTATTGCTTATTTTATACCTCATTACACAGTCATTTTTGGTAAATGTTACCTTGTGCCATTAAAAAGAAAGTGAATTTTATAGTTATGGGGTGGATTGACCCCTGTGTCATTGTGAAATGTCTCTCTTTATGTCTAGTAATATTTCTTGCCATAGATTCTACCTTTTTATATGAGTATACCTCTACCGCTCTTTTTTATTTATCATTCTCAAGGTACATCTCTTTTCACCCTTCTAATCTGAACTTTTCTTTATCTTTACATCTATGTTGTACCTCATGTTAACAGCATAAAGTTTTACTTTATTTTTTTAATTTATTACCATTTGTTATCCTTTCTGAGAATCTTAGTCTTACTTGGAGTATTTAGTCCATTTACATTCAATTACTGATGTATTTGGGTTTGTATCTACTATCTTAACTCTTTGTTTTCTATATGTTTCAGGGGCCAGTCAGGAAACAGAAACTATACAAATAATTTGAACAGGAAAATTTTGATTTAAAAATTACTAACTAGAAAAAGGTAGCTGTGCTAGGCAGAATAATGCCCTTCCCCCAAAGATGCCCATGTTTAATCTGTGGGATCTGTTAGTATGTTATCTTACACAGAAAATGGGACTTTACAGATGTGATTAAGTTAAGGGTCTGGAGCTGGGAAGATGATCCTAGATTATTCAGGTGGGACCAGTGGAATCACTCGTCCTTGCAAAGGAGAGCCCTTTAATAAGGTCCTCATAAGGTCCATTGATGGGAGTGTCAGAGTCAGAGAAGGAGATGTGGTGGCATAAGTAAGAGTCATAAGGATTTGAAGATGCTATGCTGCTGGCTTCGAAGACAGAAGAAGGGGCCATGAGCCATGGAACACAGGAATCCCCTAAATCTGAACAAGGTCAAGGAACTGATTCACCTCTAGACTAGCTCTGCTAACGTCTTGATTTTAACCCAGTGAAACCCAGTTTTGAATCAGGCCTCTAGAATTGTAAGACAATAAAATCTGTGTTAAGTCATTAAATTTGTGGCAATTTGTTACAGCAACAATAGGAAACAGATATAGTTGCTAACTACTGAAAGAGATAAGTGGATTAAAGGAATTTAGAAATAGCAAATGTAGGGAACAGTTACTACCTCTAGGGATGAGGAAATATGTCTTTCCTATGGCTGTTTTTAAACATTTCTCTTTCTCTTTGATTTTTTTATTATGTTGTGCTCTGATGTACTTTACTTTGCATATATTTTATCTTAGGTGTGATAAGCATATTGAATCTGTGGTTTGATGTTTTCCTCAGCTTTGGAAAATTCTTGGTTTTTATCTCTTCACATTTGCTCCTCCCTAATTCTCTTTTTTTCTTTCTGAAACCCTGTTAACATTATGTTAGGCCTTTTCACCTTTTTGCATTTAGGTCTTATACACTTTTCTGTGCTTTAGTTTGGATATTTTCAACTGAAACCATCTTCCAGATCGCTAGTCCTGTTGTCAATCTTCTGTTAAGCCCTCTATGGAGGGCTTATTTTCATTATGTAATTATTTAGTTTTATATAGTCATTTGATTCTCTAAAAAAATAAATTCTGGTTATCTCTTGAAATTCTCCATCTTTTCAACTATTTGTACAAATGTTTGCTCTATTTTATTAAACATATTAATTGTGGTTATTTGAAAGCCTTTCTTAAGTCCAGTAACACTATGGATCTGCTTCCATTTTCTAATTTTTCTCTTGATTATGGGTCATATTGTCCTGATTTTACATGTTCCTGGAGATTTTGTATTAAATGCTGGGCATTGTGTATTAAAAATAGTAGAGACTCCAAATGATGTTATCTTCCAGCAAGAGGGTTCTCCCTTTTCTCTGCTAGGCTGCTGTATGAAGTTGGGTTGAAGATTTGGTCACAGTCAATATCCCATTTGTTTGCCCCCCACCCCTTTTTGAGTCTCTGATTTTGCTACTACAACTCTGTACCACTACAAGAGTATGTATGTATCTCTATACTACAAGATTGGCTCTTGATGAGGCCCAGGACTTGTTCTCAGTCTCTACAGAGAGAACTACCATTAGAAAGTTCTCTCGTGGAAGAAATATTTGAAGACCATCCATGCAAATTCAGTACTTCTTCCAAAGCTTTTAACTTTGACCATCGTGTCTCATTCTCAACTTCCCTCCCTTGTCAACCCCTGGCAGGACTCTGTCTCTCAAGCATCATGAAATTATGAAAATCCCTGCTCTACTTTTCAGTGGTTTCCCACTTAGATTTTTATTCTCCCACCTCATGCTTTTTTGGAATTAAGAAAATGCCTGGAAAATGTCTTGAGAGGATATAAGCAGTATGTTTGAGGTCCCTCAAGTCTTCATTTATTTCACTCTAAGTCTGCACACCTGCCAAAAATTGTGTTGGCCAAAATTGGCAAAGCTCTTAAGGAAAAGCTATCTATATATCTTTGGTTCACCTCTGAAATGCTCTCCTGTCGCTGAAATTTTAGTCTTTTTAGTTAACCTGCCTCTCTCTTATGCCTGGACATATATGACATTTGTAACATTGATAATGTTTTCTTGGCTTTTTTAGTTCTCTATAAGTGCAGGGCTGCTGAGGAATACCCAATTCTATCAAACTTGCTGATGTTTCTTCTGCAAATTTGTGGATGGTTTCCTGGTGGATGGTAAATATTGACAGACGAGGTTGTCGCCAACTTTCTTCATAATTGAAATTTGGTACTTAATTTTTCATGAAGCATGCATCTTTTTTGCTATCTCATTGCTGTAAAAAATTCTTTTTGCAAGATATAAATGATTGTCAAATAATAGCTATTTATGAGGTAAGCCATATAATAAATGACAGAGCTATTGTACCAAGAGTTTTAAGACTACTTTCTATTACACTCTATGACAAGACCGAGCAGCCTCTATTTTTCCATCCAAACTATATGAATAGCAAACCTTATAGTTTTCTATATCTTCCACTAATTTTGCTGACTGACAGCCTGATTGCTTCTAATATCTCTGAGGTTATATTATAAATGACAGGTGCGACAAGTTGGAGGCAGGGACAGTCCTCAAATGTTTCTCTCCACATCACCAGTGTCTAGGAAGAGTTAGCTCTCTCATCCAAACCATTTCTGATAATAGTTTGTTTTATGTGCAAATGGCTATCTAAGATGGAGGGGAGGCCTCTCACGAAAGGGTAGAGTTTTGTATATCTGCTCATCTGATCAGAGGTAACCGTAAGTTAAAATGAGAACGCTGTGGATAATACTTGCTTCTCACATACTAGTGACTATGTCTATGGAAATATATAGTGAAAGTCTTCCCAACAAGCCTTGGCTTATTCTAACCCAACTAACAATAATAATTGGCATAAGCCAAGATGTTCCCGAGCCAATTGGAAGATATAGTCTTAATATTTAAAGTGTAAAAAAACAAAGTGAATGATCATAAGTAAGAAAATATATAGAGAAAATTAATATATTTACTAGAATAGTGAGCTCAGAAGGAGCTACATACATAAATAGTACCCCTGATATATGATAGACCCAAACGTGTAAAATCAAAACACTAAAACTTTTAGATGAAGGTAATAGAGAATATGTATATGATATTTGAATAAGAAGATTCCTTCAATGAGATGCAAACATAGGATCCATAAAGCAAAAGCTTGACTGATTGGGCTTTACTAAAATTAAAAATATCTACAACAAAAAACACCATAAAAATGTTAAAAAACAAGTAACTGTGAAAACATTTTTACAAAATGAATTTAAAAAATGAATTGCTATACATATTATATAAAAATAACTTTAAATCAATATGTAAAACACAAACAATATAATAGGGCACCCACATCAGATGAGAAAACTGAAATGGCCAGTGACATGAAAAGATGATCAGCTTCACTAATAGATAGTTGCATATTATAACAATAATGAGAATGGTTTTATCTCGCAACACCAGACTGGCAAATTCAACAGTTTGTCAGTACCAAAGGTGTATAGAAATTAGAACTTTCATATATTAGGGGTCAAGGTGAAAATTGCTACATGTATTTTCAAGGAGATGGGTATGGTTTTATTAGATACACATTATTTTTAAGTTTAAAATATTGAAAATAATACAAATCTCTATCAGGAAGGGAATAGTTCATTGTGATATCTTTGTATAATGGAATACCATAGTGCTGTTAATGTGAGTGAACAAGTTCCATGGACACCTTATATGTTTTTTGCTATATATATATATGTACATATATATATATATAATA
This sequence comes from Cabassous unicinctus, assembly GCA_029593785.1. Lineage (NCBI taxonomy): Eukaryota > Metazoa > Chordata > Mammalia > Cingulata > Chlamyphoridae > Cabassous > Cabassous unicinctus. Next base: position 29,651 of record JAQZBX010009104.1, read on the forward strand.
TACTTAAAATATGACTATATACTAATTTATACTCTTACTGAATATAAATTTTTAAAATATTTTAAAAGTTGTTTAAGGAACATCCTCTGGGGTTGGAGAGAAGTAGAACTTGGGAGAGAAACAAAGAGCTTTAACTTTACCTGTAATTTTGAGTGAAAATGATAAAATATTAATAGCATGCTATTCTAGGGTGGTGGGGTGCCTGAGTTTGTCATATTATTTTTTTTTGTGTGTTTTTTTTTAACAAAAGTAATGAGAAATAGTACCTCTAAAATTTCATGTATAGCCACTTAAGTTTTATAGAATTTATGGTCAAGCTATGGTTGGTAGTTAGGTCCAGGAGACTAAACTTTCATATCATATTGGAAGATTGTTGGACACGTGGATCTCTCTTAGTAAAGCTCTACCCTTTGATTTGGAGAATGTGGTAAACTCCCAAAGCAATGCTAAATCCACATACCTTTAACTGTCAGAGACTGTATTAGCCTGCCAAAGGGGTGCGATGCAAAGTACCAGAAATCTGTTGTTTTTTATAAAGGGCATTTATTTGGGGTAAAACCTTACAGTTCCATGGCCCTAAAGAGTCCAACTCAAGGTTGCTTTCTCAGCAAAGTCAGTTGCCACGTGTTGAAGCAAGATGGTCGCTGATCTCTGTGAAGGTTCAGCCTTCCCCTCTTGCTTCCTCTCTCTCAGCTGCAAGCTGGCATAGGGCTTGTCTCTCAGGGCTTCCTCTCTCTCCTGGCATGGGGCTCGTTTCTTTCTGGGTTTTCTATATCAGTTTTGGCTCTCTTCCCAAGGTCAGCTGTAAGCTACCAGGCAAATGGCTCATCTCTGTCAGGTCCTTAGCTGTTTGAACCTTCTTTCGGTCACATGGCAGGATCAGAATGACAAAGTTCTCTTCTCTGTGTGTCTTCTTGGGTGAGTGTCCGTTTATATCAGCCCACCAAGGAGGGTGGGGACTCAACCTGAGTCACGCCTTCCGGAGCCCAATCAGAAGCCCCAAATTGATTTTATCAAGGAAACTTAATCAGAAACCCCTCACTGAATTTAATACAATCAAAGGGTATAACACCCAGAGGAATAGATTAGTTTACAAACATAATCTTTCTCTTTTGGGAATGCATAAAAATAATCTCAAACTGTCACAGAGACCTGGGGAGAGAGCCCTGCTGGCAGAGGATGCAGCTCTCTAAGGATGACAACCACACCCAGCTATGAAATGCTAAAACATTAAAATTGGAGATTCCCATAGTTCTACTCCCTGAGCACATTTGTGTGACTCTTTCAAAGTTGACTGAGCATGTTCTGATTTAGGTGTAACAGAGCCATAATTTAAGAGCATCTCTGATATTGTATCCTCCTGGCTACCTGGTTCCTTTCCCCGTAGCCTTTCCAACATCATTTTTTGAAGGGAGGAAAAGGTGAAGGCAACCAATAGAAGGAGGAGGATGTGACCTAGGGGTGGTTTCCGCAGGATGGGAAAGGGAAGAGAAACACTTCTGGTGCTGAACTGGAGTTGGGGGAGTTATAAAGGGTAATAATTAAAATATCCTCATAGGTTTGGGCACCCTTCATATAGGACGATTGAAGCCCTTTCCCACTTCTGGTGAGAACTGGCTGTTTGGCTGGGGATGCTGCTGCAGAGCTTCTGCTCCCACTTCTCACTGCTTGGGGGCAGTTTGTAGGATAGTCTCACATTCCTTTTACCTGGTGGGGGGAACATGATGTGGTGAGAAACGGGGTAACCTTGGATTTTATGGGGATCTGGTAGAGCCAGGGCGCCTTGCTGTGGGGAACTCGGCGTTGTGTGATGCCTGGAAACACCAGCAGGGCCGGCCACATTTCAGTGGACACCTGAGCAATAGGGCCAGAGCCTAAGAAGGGCAAGAATCTTCTTTTTTGGTGCAGTCCTGTGCCAGAGGACAGAATAAAGACCGCAAGCCCTTTCTTGAGTTCCCTCTGTACCCAGAGAACAACACAAAAAGGATGAAGGGACTGAGGGGAACAAAAGAGAATCTCTGAGAAGGATTTGAACTTAGATTTGGACAGACATTTACCTGAAAGAGAGTCTTAAGCCAGAAGAAACTGAGTTACCTTTTTTTTTTTTTTTAATTTTTAAAAATTTACTTATATCTCCCCCTTCTCCCAGATGGTTCTCTTGTCTATTTGCTCATTGTTTGTTTGCTTACCTTCTCCAGGAGGCACGTGGAACCGAACGCAGGACCTCTCACATGAGAGGTGAGTGCCCAAAGGGCTGAACTACATCCACTCCCCGGGAGCTGCTGTGTCTGCTGGCTGCTCATTGAGTCAGGGGTGGAGTCTAGCTCTGTTGTGTCAGGAGGTGGCGTCTCCTCATCTTCTTTGAGAAGGCACTGGGAACTAACGGGGACCTTCCATGTGGTAGGCGGGCGCCCAAGTGGTTGAGCCACATCGGCTTTCCCTGAGATACTTTTGATTGGCAAAATTTTTTTAAACTTGTTTCCCTACTTCCTCCCTCAACTGCTACTGGCCCTGGGGTCCTAGAGCAAGAGGAGACAGAGGAAAAAGTTACAGTTTTTGCACACTATTTGTGACCGTTGCAATTTGATTCCAGCATACATGATAATTCATTCTTTTTTTTAGACAATGTTATACTATTTATTTATTTAGGAGGTACTGGGGATTGAACCCAGGACCTCATACATGCAAAGCAGGTGCTCAAACACTGAACTACACCTGCTCCCCTGTGATAATTCATTCTTGCAAGAAAACTATTTTCTATTTTTTTTTTATGGGGAAAACATTAAAAAAAACCACATTGTTCTTATATGCTAAACTTTGTTCTGGCCACCAAGTTGAGACTGCTTCCAACTGTCAATGTTCATAGTATATTCTTTGGAAATCAAGCCGGGGTACAGTAACATGTGATCTGGTACATTGCCTCCTTCATATGCTGTTTGGTCTATGATTTGGTGGACGTATTTTTAAATATTCTTAAAGTCTGTTATTCTGTGATGTTCAAACCTGTAGATATTGGGGTACCCATCTCAGCTGTATTTTTAAAATTTCCTTTATTAAAGTTTGATATTATATATAATCTTTCCTGTGCATAGTAGAAAATCTTATTTTTAAAATTTATTATCAGAAGTTCAATTTAATCCATTGTTTTTTATTTGATTCAGGTTCCATGGAATTACAGAAGAGAATGACAGTGTCCCAGTCTGGAGAGCTTAATGATTGCTGGACAACCCCAGCACTACCCCAGTGGTCTGCCTCTTGATGTCCCTACACAAGATTTATGACAATAGAGGTTCTACTGGTCTCCCATTTCTTCAGACAAGTATTTACATGCAGTATTGACATTTAAATATTTAACATTTCTATTTCCAGCTGACTCATTTACTGGGGATAAGTTTACATGCCAATCCATAGTAGACATTTAATAAATATTTTTTGGATGAATAAAAATGAACATATGGGCTGATTTGCATGAGACCTTAGAAAATGACATATTATTGTGATAAAAGAAATCATCATGTGATAAGTTTTTTTCCCTTTCTTGATGTTCATGGTATAAAATTTTCCTTATATCTGATATTTGGTGTAATATATGTATTAAGGGAAATTACAGAAGAGAAGGAAAAAGGGAAGGAGGGACATGGGGCTATAGACAAAATATCCTGACTGTAAGAACGTCATAGTCTTTATAGTGCTTCAAGTTTATTTTTGTTGTTTTTTTGTCTTTTCTTAGTGTGATGATCCATAAAACCTTTGAAATGTAAAGGTTTGCATAATAGTCTTTAGAAATGCCAAATAGGGACTTCTTTTGATGGAAAATATTAAAAAGTCACAATCCATTATCCATTTGGTACAACAGGCAATTGTGAATGACTATAGAGAAGCAATAATGTAATCGAAGGTGTTCTTGAAAATATGGTTTATCCTATGGAAGGAAGTAGACTGAAGATGGAAGAAGAGAGACTGGTAAAATAACAGGGATTGAGACAGTTTTGCGGCATTAGAAATGGAAGTGGAAGGAATAATCTGTGAAATTTTTCTTTAGGAATTTAGAGACTGATAATTTAAAAAATTACTTTCTTTAAATTTTGTTGATTCTGACCCAAAAGCCATTCCCCAGCCTTTTCCTCCCCCTTCCCCTACTTGCACACTCTAAAACTGAAAATGCTAGATGCTCACTTTTGCAGTCTCCTTTGCACCTAAAGCATGAGCATAGTCTTCAATTTTGGCCAAAAGGAAATCATAAAATAGGTTTCTGAAAAAGGTTTTTCTCCTTCAATTAAACAAACAAACAAACCAAAACAGAAACAAAGAAAAATTCCCCTCTTGCTGTTGTTGGATGTGAAGCCAGAAGTTACAGCAGCCATGTTGTGACTAAAAGGCAACAAGCCTGAGGAAAATTCCTACAAATTGAAGGTAGTGGGGCTGAATATTACTATCACTGTGTTGCTGAAACAAACTTAGAAATGCCCTGCTTCTGGAATTATTTTTATGGGATATAATAAGTGAGTTTATTGTTCTTTTTTATTTCAGCCTATTTCTCTATGTTGTTCATATTGGATAAAGTCTATATCTATCTGTCCTACTGTTTCCTGATCCTATTCTGTCATCTCCACTCAACTATTGGACCAGACCAGTTGGTTTTTCATTTTATTTGGTTGTTTTATTTTTCGGTTCTATAATATACATTTGGTTCTTTTTTATAGCTACTTTTTCTTTGTTGAGGTTTTCTGTTTTTTCATTTGTTTCAAGAGCATTATTATTTGCTTTTGAAACATTTTTAGGATGGCTGCATTAAAATCCTTGCCAAATAACTTAAATATTAGATATACATCTTGGTATTGGCATTTGTTGGTTTTCTTTTCTCATTCATGTGATTTTCCTAGTTCTTGATGTGTTGAGTGGTTTTCTGTTGTACTCTGGACATTTTAGATATATTATGAGCCTCTGGATCCAATTTAATCTTCATTTTTTAGTAGGCGGTTCTCCAGTTGAGATGTAGCTTTCCCCTGGGCCCTGCCCATACACCCATACAAAAGTGGAGTGCTGACTCCCACTGCTTCCTTGCAGAAGAGTAGGGTGGAAGCTCAGCAATGTCCTGGGCTCCAGAGGCACCTTGCCTGTGAAAGTGGAGCACAAACTTTCTTCCCAGTGGGGGTGGACGATAAGCTCCACGCTGGGCCCCACAGCCTCCAGGGAGGGTGAAAGTCTGGGGTCCCTTCACCCTGTAGTGTTGTTGCATGGTTGAGGGTGGAAGGAAGCTCAGCTGCCCTCTGGGCCTGGCTGAGTTGGGGGGAAGGGGGGGGGATAGAGTGTTGACTACCCCACCTAGAACCAGCTCGTGGTCCACATGGTTGATGCTGAGTTGGGGTGGAGGTTCGGCTCCCTACTGCTTCTCCCTGTGAGTGGGGTGAAGTGGAGTGCCTGCTAGCCCTGGCTTGCATGGCTTGTCAGTCTCATTGACGTCGGGTCGCAGGGGTACCTCGCTGACTTGCAGGTGGTGGTGAAGCCTCATGGGAACTGGCTCTGCCTCCACCACCTCATTAAGTCTTGTTGCTGCCAGGTGGGGGTGGGGGTAGTTGTCCACTGGACCCCGCAACCCCACTGTAGCGGGGCCTCAGATCACTGCCTGTTTCTGCCCGGTGGGAGTTGGAGGACCTTCTCCCCTCTTGGCACTTCTGAAATTGCGGGGGCTGCCAGAAGCCTTTGGATGGAGTAGGGCGGGCATTGCCCAAAAGGTTTTCTGCCTTTAGGTCACACCTTTGGTGGGGATGGGGTTGGGGTAAGAAAGTATGGGTGACACAGACCCTTCTGACTCCCTTGGTGGTGGTTCTGGGTTGCGGGCTTCCACAGCACCCTGTCTGGGATACTTGAGAGGCCACAAGGGAACCCAGGAACTCTCCATATCTGTCCTCAAGGCCTGAGTTTCCAAGGCAGTCATCCTCTTCCTTTTACTTTTCAAAGCCCTCCAGCACTTCTTGTGTTATGTCCAGGATTTTTTTTTTTTTTAGTTCTAAGAGGAAGGGCCTAGGAGGAATTGTACTCTATCCTGGCGGAACCGGAATCTCAGCTTTCTTGTTTATATCTCATTTAGTTGGCTATTCTGTTACTTAAAACTTAAACTCAAACCGTCCTGATACAGTTTTGATGCTGAGAACTAGCTACAAGGCAATGACGTGTGAGCTACATGTGCATTAATGTTTCAGAAAAATTGATAATCTGTGATTGAGAATTAAATCCCTGGAAGTATCAATAGTATAAGAAATATTTGAATTTCTCAGAAGGCAGATTCCCTCACCGTTTAACTAGGACGTCCTCTCCACTTTCCCTTCTGCTGGATGGGGTAGGCTTTCCTTGGTCCACTTGGCTCTTTACTGGTATTGGTGTGATGTGTGTATGTGATGTGTGTGTGGTGTGTGTGTGGTGTGTGTGTGGTGTGTGGGGTGTGTGTGAGCACGTGTGTACACCTATTTGCTCATTCATTCTTGTCTTATGTTTAGGACCAGACTCACAACTTGACACAGGTGCATGGAAACACTTTTTCCTTTCTCAGGTCACCCTCCCCTCAGTTAGGCTCTATCACTGCTACTTTCTACTTTCTGTTTCCCGACTGCCAACAATATTAGTTACTGATCCAATGCTGAGACATGAGCTCCTTTCCTCCAATCTCTGTAGATTGGCTTTATTAAAACAGCTTTGTTGCCAGAGGATTTGTTTGTTACTAGGACTATCACCATAGTAACAAAATAATGACAATATCTGTAATAAAGAATCTGACTCCATTTTTTGATGTTTGCAGACTGAGTTCAAGCTCCACCCCTCCTTCTTTCCCTTTAGCCCCACATATGAGCAAGAGAGCCTGCATTCTCCTTCCTTTGGTGTGGGTGAGGAGTACAAACCATACCAGACCCTGGCACCTGTGGGAACTCTCACCTTGACCTGACTCCCTAAAGACAATAAAACCAAAGTCACTTGTCTGCAAGGCTGTGTTCCTTTACTGGAGGCTCTAGAGAAGAATCCATTTCCTTGACTTCTCCAGCTTCTAGAGACCATCCACATTCCTTGGCTTGTGGCCCCCTCTTCTATCTTCAAAGCCAGCTGTGGTCTCCTCATATCACATCACATCACCCTGATCTCCTCCTCTGCCTCTCTCTTCCTCTTTAAAGGACCACTGGGCACACTTGCATAATCCATGATACTCTTCCTATTTTGAGGTCAGCCTATCAACAACCTTAATTCCATCTGCAACCTTAATTTCATTTGATCATGTAAGGGAACATATGCACAGGTTCCCAGGATTGGGGTGTGGGCATCTTTGGGGGCCATCACCTGCCTACCACAGTTGGGGAAACAAATGCCATTTTCAAATCATTTGGAAATACTTCTGTGAGCTCTGTGTAAATGTAAGAATTTCCAGGAAAGAAAATGCCAGCATTCTTTTGAAATGTACTAGACATCCAATTTTCCATTTCATGCTTGTCTGCCTCATTTTCAGAAGTTTATTTATCTCCCTAATAAAAGGAAAGTGAAATTTCCTATATCTTTTGATTTGTTGGTTCTCAGCCAGTCGTTTTGAACAAGACCTTTGGAGAGAACTAATATTGTAAAAGCGATAGATTCAGATTGTTCTAATAACAGGGTCAGTAGGCTTGAAGACAAACCCTATTGTATTTGGAAAATATAAGACTTTATTGCATGGAGTTCATGCCCTTTTTGAAGCAGAAGAATTTGGTCACTGTAGCAGTAGAAAAATTAACTGGAATAATGTATTTTCATTCTAGGGGAAGACTAATGTTCTTCTTCCTTTCCATAGTTAATAAAAAGGTTAAATTAATTTTATTGTCTCACTAGAGAATACGATAAATTTTGAAGAAGCTGCCAAATTTTGTGTAGTTATCCTCTGAAACGCTTCAGAAGACTTAAGAATCTTGTGTTGTGTTGCAGTTCTTAGCTATGGCTTTGATAGTTCTTCGGCTAGGAGAGACTTCAATAATTAGAGAGGTAATTGCTCTAATCTGGGCCATAATTTCTATGTCTGCTTCCGGTTTCCACTTAATTGAGGGGAGTAGGGGTAGAGACATCAGCTAGTAGTCATATTATTTGCTCAATAGATATTGTGTTGGGGAAAGCAGTTCTTTTTCTTCCTGTTTAGCAAAGTATTTTAAAGCAACGTTCCTTTGGAAATTGTATTTCTTTTAGTCTCCTTGGTGATGAAAAGCATGACATTCATTGTTGCTTTTTACCTCATGCAGTTCAATCACACTGCTCTTGCCCTTCCTCCATTGTTTTATTTCATTATAATTATTGTTTTTAAATAAGACCCAGTTCTGCGTGCACCAAGGCCAGGATGATTTTAAGCAGTTAAAGCAGTTATCATTGCAGCCTGGAAAATGACTTTGACTCTTGAATTCCTGCACAACTTAGTCTGTGGCAGGTAGCCTTAGGAATCCAAAACAGGTACAGAAATCATGATGGGACTTCCTGTGCCACCTCTCCAGATCTGAAATTGCCCCTGTAAATGTTTATTGCTTGCAAATGCAACTGTCTAGGTTACATGCAAAATGAACATAATAAGTTTTTATTTCCCATGATGATACACCAACAGCTACATTCGGCTTCTAATAGTCTGCAATTCAGTAATAATAGCTTGGTTTGGTTTAGTTTATTGAAGGCATAAAAATACTTGGCAGACAGAGGCTGGAATGAGTGGTTTAAGAGAACAAGATTCCAACAGGGACCACGGGACCTGTACATAGAACATGGGTATACTCTGCACTTAGCAGACATGATTTATTCATTTAGTAAAAAGCGGCATCCCATAAACATGATTTATGTAATTACTGACGGGGGAATTCGGTCTCTTGTTATATATGAAGGTACCTCAGGTTTTTGTTGAACATATTTTACCTTTTTAACATATATATTTTTTTGGCTGAAAATATTTCAGCTTCTCACTTTTCTCGGGAGAAAACACTTCATTTTTATCCTTTAGAGAAAAAAAAATGAAAGAAAAACACCAAGCTCCTTTACTCACTAACTGGCTAGAGAGCTTAGGCATTACAGACGTCTGCTCTGCAAATAAAGGATTTCCTGAATTCAACTCACATATCTTAAAACAAACAGAACTATTTGGAAAATAACTTTTTATCAAAAATGTATTTTTGAGAAGCGAAAATTGAAAACTTCAGATTGGAAAATATTCACTAAGCAGGTGATTCCATAATTAGGCAGCAGAAAATTTACATAATAGTGATAATGGAATCCACCGTTTTTACTCATTTTCCACATTAATGAAGTAAAGTAACTCAGGATTTGGACTGAGAAGACCTCACACCATTTGCACTATATTCCAATTATGTCACAAACTTGACTCTATGACTTTGGAGAGACTGTTGAATTCTCTGAGCTTTGGTTTCTCCATTTACCTATAAATGAGCATGTTAACATCCACCTTGTCTGCTACCACAGAGGGTTGTTTTAAGGATCAAATGGGACAATGGATGTAGAAGTGTTAGGTCAACAGTAGAGGACTTTCTGAGCTCTTTATTACTATGTAGAAATATGCCAATTGCCATCAGCAAGATATGGTCTTTGAGGTAAGTCCTCCTTTGGTAATGGTGGAACGGCATAATTCCACACACTTTCCTACCAGCCTTCCTTATTACTAACCATACAGGTTGTAAGTTGTATGGCCATCTTAGACAGTATGAGAGAGGGGCAAAGAATCCTGTTTGAATATGGAGGACTTTTGGTGTGTGATCTTGGGTAATCCATTGCAATTCTTTAAACCTCAGTTATCTCATCTGTAAAATATATGAATAAAACCCACCCACATTGTCTTATAGGATTTTCTTCATCAAAAGGAGCAAGACCTCATATGGAAACCATTTGGACATTTAAATCATACAAATGCAAAATACCGTAGTTATTTTTATATTGAGACATTGTAACCTTTAGCATTGATAAATGAAGCTAAGTAAAATGCAATTATGTCTTGATAAAAGTTAATGCTCTACTGGTGAATGAGATAATGCCTTCTGTTTGTTTTCTGTGAGAAATAGCTTTCGATATAATTGCAGTAAATACAATCTACAATGCCTTTATAAATCTTTATTTACTCAGAACCATGACTATTTCATGTAGTGACCTTTTCTTTGAAAATGATGTGTCTCCCTTGTGAATAAAGACTTTTGGAGTTTACAAACCGACAATTGAATCATCACTTTTAAGAAATCTCAAACAAAATACTTTAGCAATAACACAGATGTTTAAGAAATTCTACCTATGAAAATCTACATTTTCAAAATAGATTAGTTGGGGTAGATATGATGGGATAATGACTTTACAACCTCATTCATTGCTTTTGAATAGTTTTCAGGGATCTCTAACAATAGTGATATTATTTGATAATATATGAAACAAGTGCATTGATAATGATATAGAGTTAAAAATAAGGGTTGCAGGAAAAACTTAGGGAAAAGAAGGGACTGTTTATTGGTTTTCATTTTTAGGTTGAAGAAAAGTTTTTACAGAATGTGAAATCATTTAAACCTACACAGTTATGTTGAAATCTTGAGTATTGAAATAATGCAAGAGTTTTATTTTGAATAATATTGGTACGTGATTTACTTTACACTGCTATAAAATTTACCTTTGGCATTCAAGTGTATTTATTATTTTTAATAGTCATGCATTGGGCTTTTAACCATATTTTAAACAAGGAGAAGCTTTTCAAATAATATTTAACAAATAAAATATAATATTAGCCAGATGTTAGGAATAAATATGCTATATTTAGGACCTGTTATAATATTATTTGTTATATTCATTTGTAATTTTATTTGATACTATAAACTTCCCAAAGTGTAATAATTTTTATTTTTAGCCTTAAGAAAATTTCTCCTGAAATCTTTCCATTACTTTACTACATTCTCTTATTCCAGAGATTTTAGCTATATTATAATGAATCATGTGGAAGGAATTCTACCCCAGGTGAATCGTATCCAGATTTTTAGAAACTCAACTACTAAATAAAGTGAGATAATACCTATAATATTTGAAAAAGAAATTAAGCTGCATAATGTTGATATTTTGCTTTCTCCCCTGCATTTTAAGGGAATTAAACATTTTTACCATCTCTATGGAAGGTTATTAATCAGCATCTATCAAAATAAAAAAGCATGTTCTTTGACCTGGCAATTTACAGCTCTAAGAAATTTTTAAAAATATTATACTCACAGAAGTTCACTAAGGCACTTATATCTAGAATATTAAAGATTTCTTAGAAGAAGAAGATGTACAACCCAATTAAAAATGGACAAATGTATGAAGACACTTCACATGATTACAAGTGACCAATTAGCCCATGAAAAGATGCTCAACATCATTAGTTATGAGGGAAATGCAAATTAAAACCACAACAAGATATTTATTATACAATCACTAGAATGTCTAATAATGAAACAAAAGACAATCCTAAGTGTCTGTGAGGATGCAGAGCAACTAGAACTCTCATGTGTTGCTGGTGGGAGTAAAAAAAAATGGTACAACCAATTTGGAAAACAGTCAGTTTCTTATTAAGTTTCATATACTTTAAATAAAACAGTTGTCCACATAAAGTCAGTTTACAAATGTTCAAAGGAATTTTATTCACAATAGCCTGTCAAGAAGAGAAACGAAAATGTCCATTGACTGCAGAATGGATAAGGAAAGTGAGGTATAGCCATACATTGGAATACTTCTCAGTTATAAAAGGAATGAATGACAGATACATGCAACAGCATGGATCAATCGCAGAAACATTATGCCAAGAGAAAGAAGTTAGACACAAAAGAGTACATACTGTATGATCCCATTTATATAACATTCTAGAAGAGGCAAAAATCAATGCATATTGATAGAAAGCACATCAATGGTTGCCTAGGGCTAGAGATGGTAAAGTTGACTGCAGACAGGGACAAGGAAACTTTTTGAAGTGATAACAATATCTTAGAGTTTAATTGATGGTTACATGGGTGCACACATATTTAAAAACTCATCAACTACTTGTATATTTAAAATGGCTACATTTATTGTATATAAATAATATCTTGAAAGCTGATTAAAAATCATGATAGTAATGGGTCACAGCCCATTGAATAAAATAGAAAGAGCTGTGTAAAGTTTCCCAATATGATTGTGGATATGTCTATTTCTGTTTTTAGTTATGTCTTACTTTTTCATTATATGTTTTGAAGCTGTCTTATCACTTGTAATCAGACTAAAATCATGATATGTTCATTTTAGATAAATTCCTTTATCATTATGCAAGGCTTCTCTTTATTTCTAGCAATGGTTCTTGATGTAATCTATTTTGTTTGATATTCATATAGCTATACGAGATTCCTTTTGATAAGTGTTATATTTATTTTACCCTTTTACTTTAAAAATTTGTCTTTATAATTCATGTGTATCTCTTATAAGCAGTATATACATGCATACGCACATACATATAAACATACGTATCTTCATCTCTATCTTTGTCTCTACTTCTGCTTCTATCTCCCTCTCTTTCTATCTCTATATCCAGTCTGTCAAACTTAATTTTTTACCTTTTAGTCCACATACAGTTAATGTACTTACCAATATAGTTGGGTTAATATTTACCAATTTACAATGTATTTTGTATTTATCTCATCTGTTTGATTTTCTATTTTCCTCCTTTGCATCTTCTTTTTTTTATTATTCCATTTCCTATTTCTATTGACTTATTAGTTGTACTTATATTATTATTTTAGTGGTCACCCTAGAGATTACAGCATTTAAATGTCTAATACAAATTTATTACTTTTACTACTTTTCCAATATTGCTAGAAATTTAAAACCTTTAAATAACTTTTTACTGCCTCCTGTCTTTTGCCTTATTGTTTTCATGCATTTTAGTTCTATAAAAAATTTAAACTCCTAAATACAATACAATTATCATACATTGAACACTCTCTTATAATTTATTTTCATAATTATCCTTTCAGAAATTTTTCATTCCCTCCTGCATTTCCATGTTTTCTTCAAATATCATTTTATTTTTCTAACATGAAAAACTCTTTGATTTTTTTTTGTTTGGTGAAAACTACTGGTAGCAATTCTGTCAGAGTTTGTTTATCTGAAAGCATTTTTATTTTACCTCCATTTTAAAACTACTTTTTGGGGGAGGTTATAGAATTTCAAGTTAGCTGTTATATTCCTTCATCATTTTAAAGATGTCATTTCACTGTCTTCTACTTCTATTGTTTCTTTTGAGAAGACAGCCATTAATCTTGTTGCTCCTTTAAAGGTAATGAATTTCTTTTTACTTTGACTTGCTTTTTAAGTTATTCTATCTTTGTTTTATGTAGTTTTACTATGATGTGCCTTGTGTGCATATGTGCATTTATCCAGCATGGGATTTACCAAGCTTTTTTCTGTTATGTGTTTTGATATCTTTCATTAATTTTAAAATTATTTACCATTATATTTTCAAATATTGCTTTTGTCTCTCTGTTTGCATTCTGGGACTGGAATTATACATTTGTCAGATTTTTTTGAGTGTGTCCCACATGTTGCATTTGTTTTCTGATTTTTTTCCATTTTTTGGGGGGTATTTTATAACGATCTGTGCTGTGTTTTCCTATGTTCAATATGCTGTCAAATTCATCAGTTGAGCTCTACATGTAACATACTGTATTTCTTTGTTGTAGAATGCTTATTTGATTTATCAAATGAATTTAATTCTCTGTTGAAATTATTTATCCTTTTTCTATTTTGCCCATATTTTCCTCTATTTTTAAAACAAATCTAATACTTTAGAATAGTTTCAGATTTACAGAAAATTTACAAAGATAGTACAGAGAGTTCCTATGTACACCACACCCATTTTCCCTTATTATTAATATCTTACATTAGTATGGGACATTTGTCACAATTATGAACCAATATTGATAATTATTAAAGTCCAGTTCATATTTTGTCCAGATTTCTTTGGTTTTACCATAACGTTCTTTTTCTGTTTCCAGATCCTATCCAGGCTACTGTGTTGCAGTTAGTCATCTTGTCTGCTTAAGATCCTCTTGTCCATGACAGTTTCTCAGGCTTACCTTGTTTTTGATTACCTTGAAAATTTTTTAAGAATTCCTCTGTTTTTTAAAACACGTATTAATTAGCTGTTTTAAAATTCTTATCTGGATAATCAGTAGATCTGCTACAATTGCTTATCTATTTTTTCATGGTTGGTCATATTTTGTTGTTTACTCATATGTCTAGTAATTTTTTATTATGTCCCAGACACTGTGTGTAACAGAGGTATAAAGGCTCCAGATTACCTTATTATCTCACCACTTAGGGTGAAAGGTTGATCACCTCAAGCCCATCAGGGACTGAACTGAATTTAAGAGGGGTTATAGTTTAAGTAAGGCTCAATTTCCTTCTGTTTTTCTCATGTTCTTCAAGGAATTTTCCCAGGCTTTTGATTAAGTGCCTGTAAAGTATCAGTGTCTACCTTCCTGAAAATCTACAAGTTTCCCAGTCAGGTCCCTGGACTCCAACACCACGTAGCAACAAAACATTGCAAATGACTTGAAGACTTGAGGGAGAGGCTGGACTTGTGAATGAGGAAAGTCCCTTCTTCCAGCAGGCCCTTGTTTCCTCAGTCCCGTGAGACTGTGAGAGATTTACTATGATTTTTAGAAGATTTCATCCTAATTTCCTTGCCCACTACTCCACCTCCACACTTAGCAAATATCCTTTAGGAAAACAGACAATAAATTTAAGGCTCCTAGGGTTTCTCATTTGCAATTCCACCTCCATATGACCACTAAAGCCTTTATGGTTTTCTTTTCTCACCAGCATAGACTTTTTGCCTGAGCCAAACCTGATCTTCTGCCCACTCTCACAATTGGTAAATGCTTTAGGTGATTATAAGATCACCTCAGAAATGTTCTCTCTTCTCTGGAATTTCAGTTTATCAGATTTTTCTAGTTGTCTTCACAGGCACATAGGCACACTCTGACTTACGATATTTAACCTGGTTATAAAAGTATCCAACCCCCAACATTTTGCTTGTGGGGACATATTAAGCAAGATAAAATGTGTTCTTATTGGGAAAAAGATGCTATTTTCTTGCCAACTTCTATTTTAGGAATTGTAGTCTCTCAGTCATGATGACTGGAGGTACTAATGAACCAAACAGGAAAATGACTTGCCTACTAAAATTTCATATAGTAGGAAGATGGTTGTTAAGCTTTATAATTGGTAGATATTTTTTGCGTGTAAACTAGGGGACAGAAATTGCAGTATTAAAGAAAAAAACTTTCTATTTATTTTAAGGTGGTCACAGTACTCTGTTTCCAATCTCATAATATTAATTAGCTACTGATTGCATTTTCAAGCAAGTTCCATACACCCAATAGATATTAGAAATTCCTACCACATTGGCAAAAGTCCAGCAATTGGCAAAAGGTCAGTTCTTTTTTGGTGATGGGTCAGTTTCCATCATTTCTATCATTTTCATTGTCACTGTGTTATCAGGCATCAGGTGGGGACATCATTTGTTTCTTATTCTCTTTTCCACTATCTCCCCATCTCCTGGCATGATTCTTGCAGTAAAAAAGAAGCTTAATAAATATTTATTGAATGACTACATTAAAAATAAATAGATAATAGTATTATTGACAGAAATTAAAGAGTTCAGTGTGGCGGAGGAGTGGTGATCTGGTTTGGGGGAAGATAATAAGTCAAGTTAACTGGTAAGAAGAGATCCAATACAGGGGATGGTGTTTGGAGGGTGTCACCTCATCGTTGACTTCACCTTGTTTTAGCTCCATATCTTGAGGGAGAAATAAAGTTCTCCCCTGTGCATAAGTGGTATGGCTAATGTTTGTTGTTCCACATGACTAGGTATCATTATGTATCTTTTAATAGTCTGTTCTCTGTGTTTAAAGGTATCCTACTCTGGTTTAAAGTAAATCATTGTTAAATTAACACATACTCTCTTACATATCTTGATCCTAAAGTTCTTATAGACAATAATGGGAAGAGGTTGAATATGGATATACAGTAATATACATTCTACTATAAATAGTTTCAACTCAGAGCACATGTGTATGCCACAGACCATTGGTTGTTGACATATATTGGGAAAAAATTTCCCAAGCATAACAACAAAGAATGGCCTATAGCTGTTTCCATGCTGGCTGTTTAAATGGGCTCTCCTTTAGATAAAGAGTGTAACTGATATCTGTGAAGAGATTAATTCTGGCCCTTTTGTTCCCTAGCTTCCAACATAGCATGGTTCTTTGGTTCTCACTGTCACTCTTTTCCTAATTGCTTCTCACCAGGAATTATCTCTCTGACATTGCTTTGGTTTTAGCTGTTTTATGGAGACAATTGCTAAACATCATACTTAAATTTTATATTTTTACACTGCTTCATATCTTGCTCTAGTTGTTCTTTTTTAAGAAACTTTTAAAATATACTTACAGTATGTTTACTAAAATAATACAAATCCCATACAAAGAACTCCAATATACTCCTATACCCTCAGATACCCTAATCCACCAATTTTAACATTTTGTCATATTTGCCACATCATTCTATCTATTCATTTTCAATCCATCCGTCCATCTGTGTATCTATTTATCAACACATTTCCGAACACTTGAGTATAAGTTATATACATCATGCTCCTTGAACACTTAATACTGCCATGCACCTTTCCTAAGAACAGGGATATTCACTTCTGTAATGACTTTAAGTGCAGTTATCAAGTTCAAGAAATTGAACATTGATATAAAGCTTAGAGACTGTATTCCAATATTTTCATATATCCCAACAATATCGTTTTGAGCCTTTCTCCTCTCTTATTAAAGCCCATCCAGAATCACGTATTGCATTGTCATTGTCTACTTCTTTCTTTTTTTCTTAATTGTGGGAACATATATACAATATAAACTTTCCCATATCAATCTATCCCAAACATATTATTAAGAGGGATTAATCACATTCACAATATCGTGGGACCTTCACCACCTTCTACCAATAAAACTTTCTTATGTCCCTAAACAGAATCCCCACACCCATTATGCATTAACTACCCATTTCCCCAGCCCCCACCCGGGGCAACATGTACTCTAATTTCTGTCTCTATGAGCTTGCATATTCTCCATTTTTTTTTTTTTTTTTTTT